>APFE030778801.1:77023-91147 GCA_000404065.3 Pinus taeda | reverse complement strand
ATTATTTCTTTTATCAATTTTCACGAATGATATAAAGATGTATATCATATCAAAGTAATAGTTATAATATTTTTGTTTGAGTTTTTATATATTTTTGTTAGTTACTAGCATAACATAAAACAAAATAAAAATATAAAGATAGAATAAGTTGATATAAGGGGATATTGATGTTAATGTTATTGAGAATAAGTTGATATAAGGAGATATTGATGTTAATGTTATTGAGAAATTTTCAAATAAAAAATGGGTTTAAAACAAAAATATACAATCAACATAAAATTTTTAAAAATTAATAGGATTTAAGATGATGATGTCAACCATAGGATGATTCACCATTTTTGAGTAAAAAAAAATAAAAATATTAAGAAAAAAAAATATTACCATATTTTCAACTCATATTTTCAACTTATCTCCATATTGTTTTATTGAAATTTTGAGCGGGAACACTCATTGGATATAGAATTTAATTCCTCATCTAAGGGTACCAATGTTGTGTACTTTCAATGGACCGTGCTATAGGGAAAATAGGAAATACATAAAGGTATGCAACATGGGTACTCCTTGTTTTTTCATGTATTTCACATTTTTCATGTAGCATGGTCCATCTAAGGTATGCAAAATTCGAGTAAAACTGTAGGGAGATAAGTTTAAAATACAAGTTTGAAAAAGTAGTTATTTTTTTCCCTCTAAAATTTAATGATGTAATCTATTTCTGTTTTATTATTTCACTATTATTTTATAATATTCCTTAAGAGACCCATTTTAGATCTCAAATTTTCTGTAATGGAGTCTTCAATATTCTCAAATTATTCATATTCAAACTTTTTTCTTTTATTTTGTTTAATTGTACATATATATTCTAACCTCTTTATCATAGAATCCTTGTACACATCCTCAACATAAACTTAAAATTTTTTATTAATATAATAGAAAAAAAGTAATTAATATATTTCCGTAATAATAATATAGCATAGTTTAAATGTTTTATTATCTTTTTAGCATGTTTTTATGAATTTACTTAAAATATAATAAAACAATATTGAAATATCAAATGAGTTGTTAAAATTATACAAACTAACTATTCGTATAGATTTTTAGGGTTTTAAATCCATTTATACATTTAAAAATGCACTTCCAATAACTAAAAATAACAATTTCACCTAAAAATATATCACTACCCATAATTAAACTTCACCTACTAATATTATACAATCCCCTCACCATTGTCATCATAAAGCCTGTCAAATCTATCAGTCTCACCAATCCCCTTAACTACCTCGATCAATAATTTGAAACAAATCAATAATTTCCTTGTGTAAAAGCTAGATACGGGCGGAGTCTATTATTTATTGTCGATTGAAAGGGTTATGATCTTTTACTATATGATACATTAGGTTGAATGATGATAATACTTAAATTTAATCGTTGACCAATATTATTTAAGATTTTGAACAATATTCAATACTAGTTAAATGTTGTTTTTATTTTTATTTTTTATAAATTAGGTTATATTGTCTTGATAAAATAATAATTACATAGTTCATATTTTTAGTCTTACCACTAAGAAACCGTATTATAATTTATAATAATATATATAAGGCTTTAGAAATTGGTCTCAAAATAAAGTAATATTTAAATAGATAAAAAAAATATAAGATTTATAATAGTTTTAGTAAACAAAAACCTATAGCAACTATGTACAATTCTATATACATTGTGTCCATGATCTCAAATCAAAGTTATAAAGACCAAAAACATTATTAACTATTGGGGAAGTCCATCTATAAGGGAGTTGGGCCTTGGTTATCTTCTTCATTGTTGTGAAAGTCCATATTTTCTAGTTTCTTGGGAAACACTATAACCTTGTTGCCTATTTTATTGACTTGTTGTTACAAGAGGAGGATTTCTTCATGGGATTCATTCCTATCAACCAACACCTTTCCCGTGATGCTTTTAATTGCCATTATATGTCCACTTTTTCATATAGTTTGTTTGCTTCGTGTAGGTGTTGCTTGTGTCAAGGATCTACTACCCCACATCTTCCTCCACCTATATATCTAACGAAAACCTTCTCTCCATTCATGTTCCATGTTTCACTGCCTCTAATTCTTCTTATATTGAGTGAGGCATGAGCTCTTGGTCCCTATGAGTTGTAGCCTCAACACTCATTTGGGCATGAGTCAATAGAAGGGGATCGTGTTTCCTAGAAATTGGTCCAAATATAGTAGAATCTTTGTGAGAAATGACTACTTGGTTGATGAGGGGGCATTAGGATAGGGGAGTGGAATAGTAAGGATAAGGATAGGAGAAAGAATGAGTTTAGGACCAAGGAAGGGGGTGGAAATTGGAGGAAGGGATGAGATTTAAGGATAGGAAAATGAGCCAAGCGCAGGGAAAATTTTGAAGGATGGAAAAATATCTTAAAATTTAGAAACCTCCATGAATCTTACTAGTACCTAATATCCAAAATGTTAACTACCTGACGATATTTTTAGAAAAATATGAAATCTTTTAATGATTATGTATGGCTTCTCTAAAATTTTGGTGATTTTTAAGGTTAAATAATTTTATATTAGAAAATTTGGAGAATATCATTTTTATAAAAGAATGAAAATTTTCAAATATTTTTTTGGAAAAGGTATGGAAAATTAGCTCACCTATGAAGTATCACCTAAAATTTTCCTTGGCTAAGGGAGACAAGGAACAGATTGTACAAGAAGAGATCGAGCTAATGAAAGAGGTAACAAATAAAATATTGTAGAAAGAAATATCTTAACATTGGTATCTCTGCAATTCCAAACCACGGGGAGGATAAATGTAGAATGGTTTCCCATTGCTAGAGGAAATTTGGGCTTCAATGACTCAAAATACAGGAGGAGTGGAAGGAGGATGAGAAGACTAGGGGTGTAGAGTAAAAAACTAGATTCCATAAATAGGAAACAAGAAGCCATAAAATTGTTTATGCCACAATCAGAAGTACAATTTTCCTAAAAATTTGTGTTGGAGGGATGACTAATTTAATGGCTTCATACACCATTTTTGTTAAGGATTATGGTACTCAAGGAGATTTAATGTCTGTTAGTACATTACCATTATGTGTTGAATTATCGTTGCATGATTTATCAAAGCAAAGAGTTGGTGTTGAGTGAAGTGACAAACCAATCATGTGTTGATTAAACCTATATTTAACCTACTACCCTCCATATGTTACATATTCAACAACTTCTAGAGAGACAGCATAACATGTGCTTGGTGATTGTCTTCACTAGCATATGTGATCGTGCCACATGGGAAATACAAATTAAATGATATTGATGATAATATGGATTAATGATTTTGTTTCTATTAACTAATTTTGTGACTTATTTTTACATACTATGATTTATATTTCATAAGCTTGTGACTTATTTTTAATAAATTAATGTTTTTATATTTTGTTATAATTATATTGTTGGATATGTATGATATTATTTATGGCATATTTTGATATGATACAATAGTTTCATGTTTTATTTTTCAATGGTTTTAGTTGTTAAATGATTAGTGATGTAATTTATATTATTTGGCGCATTAGTATTGAGTTATGTTGTTAAATACTAATTTTATTCATAAATTGTTTTGTTAATATAATGAGAGAGAGAAGTGTGGTTTAAGTTAGATTAAGCTTGATTTTTTTTCATATGCATATATATAAGTAAATATTGAAGTGATTATTGAAAATATTTATACTTCAAGAAAAAGGGTTCAAACTAATTGAAAAATTAAATTATAAAAATATAAGATTTCATGATCAACTTTGTCCATAAGCAAAACATTTGCAACATACATGTCTTCAAACATGAACCTATCTAATAAGAAAAATGTTATGTACCCAAGCCCAAATGATGTCAATCAATTCACCAATAATTGTTAAACGATGAAGAGGAAAAAAGTAAAAAAAAAAGACTACTAATAAACAATACTCTGTAAGCTGGATTGAGAAAAAAATACCTTGAGAATGGTAGTTGCAAAGAAGAAAAAAATACCTTGAAAGTGGAAGGAGGTGCAAATAAGACTGTATCAAAGAAAATGGCAAAAATGCATAAATCTATTAGCGCTAATAATGACTTGTCGCACCGTTTAACTCTTAAATATCCACTTATTCTTTTTTTAATGTTAATTGGGATCATTCAACTTCTAAATTATTGTTATTCACTAGAAACTTTCTTTGGAGGTGGTAGCGGTTAAAAGAAATAAATATAAAAAAGGGAAAATTGAGTATTATTTTTTCAAAATGAAATGTGGGATTATTATGTAATATTAAAATTTCCATTACAATGTTCCATCTTTTAATAAAAATAACAAGTTTATTTTTTTATAAAAAATATCTCTTAAATATTTAAGAAATATTTTCTCTAATTTTTAAAATATAAAGACAAAATCTTAAAATAAATTAATTATTTTTTTTATCATTTTTTCCCTTAGGGTTTTTATGGACTAAAATTAATTAATGGTAATAACCCTATCATTATTCTCAACTTTATTTCTATTACTACCCTCCCTTGCGGATCAAAATAAATGAACAACGAATTTTAGAATATCCATGGATAAGGCACAACATGTCCAAATAATTGTTACAAGGTGTTTCCTTAGTGTATTATATGTCTGAATTGACATAAGCATTGTCTTTTCCATTAGATCTTGTAAGTAGCACCAAACCTCACTCTGTCATCGATCTTTTTGGCCTCAAACCATGGGTATAAGATTTGACAGATGACTATTCAATTATTTTCAACCCTTGAGTGAGTGAAAAGCATGTGTAGGAGGGCTTTGTGAAGCCAATCCAAGTCCACGTGACTGTGGCTATTTCGTGAATAATGTGCATTCATCTAATCATCTCCTTCGTGATAGGTAGTAGTTATTGATCATCTCCTTTGTAATAGGTAGAAGTATAATTATTTCTAGTATTTTGTAAAATTGAGACTAGAACCATGGATTATAGATCTATCTCATATGGTTCATAGTTGTAATAAGAAACTATAAAGTATAAAACTCCATATACATTATAAAATATAATGAACTAAAAGGATATATTAATAAATTCTTATCAAACCCATCTTATAAACCCTTTTTATTTATGAATTGGATTGCCAAATAAATAGTTTGACATTTTTCAAAATTAAGATTACTACTTTACTAACATCATATTAGATGGTGCATAATGATTCTAATCTTTTAAATTATTTCTAAATAAATTCAATGAGTAAATTTCACTCCATATACATTATAAAATATAATGAACTAAAAGGATATATTAATAAATTCTTATCAAACCCATCTTATAAACCCTTTTTATTTATGAATTGGATTGCCAAATAAATAGTTTGACATTTTTCAAAATTAAGATTACTACTTTACTAACATCATATTAGATGGTGCATAATGATTCTAATCTTTTAAATTATTTCTAAATAAATTCAATGAGTAAATTTCTATGTGATATAATCTTTATGAGGAATGTTTAAGATTATTTTCTCGTATAAAAATGACTACTAAACTAACTATAATAAATTTTTTAAATGCTATAAAATAAATTTATTTATTTAATGTATTATTAATTATTATAAATGGATTGTTTTTTAATTTAAAAATCTTATTTAATAATAATAATAATTTTAATTTTAATAAATTTTAAATAAATTTAAAATATTTTATTTATTAATAAGATAGTGTGTTTTTTGTTTTTTTTTTTTTTTTTTTTTTTTTTTGTTTTTTTTTTTTTTTGTTTTTTTTTTTTTTTTTTTTTCAGAATATTATTACTAAATTATAAAAATTAACAATTATTAAACAATAATCTCAATTAAAAATAATATTTTTAAAAATGATCCAGAACATTTAAATCTAGATAGTTTTATGTGTATTTACTGCTCTAGGTATATGTTGGAGAGTTTAAAAGAAAGTGTGTTTCATTTACAACCCATTAGTATCCCCTTTATCACAAGGGCAACATCCTCTTTTATCCCTTGATATTTTAGGAAATGATCTTAGGAATTGACCAACTCACAATTTCACAGAACTCATGAGAATTAGTTATTATCTTAACAATGCTTATTTTCTTCTATACACTACTCAAGATAGATAGATATTTTTGATCTTCTAAATTAAGGTTGAAGTCAAAGTTGGTTTTGACTATAGTTTTAATAAGAGCTCTACATGTCATTTATGAGAATTGAACCTAGGTGGATAGGAAACCAATCAATCATCTCAACCAACAACATAAATCTAATTGAAAAATATTATCATATGTACATATAAACAGATGTAATTATTTAATTTTTATTTACATGCATCTCAGAGATATAATGCATATCGTTCAAGATTTAAAGAAGGGTATGATACAATGTATATCGCATCTAAGAAGAAAATTTGTGTTACACACATCAAACCAAATAAAGAAGGGTGTGACATAATGTATATAACACCAAAGAAAGCTATGTACTACACACATCAAACTACACCTTATCTTTAATGTGATACACTTAAAGCTATAATGAATAAAACTTATAACATTGTACTTTGTTATTTGGCCCAAAGTAGGGGCTCAACGGAAGGAACCCTTGCCATTGCAACCCTTTGTATTTTTTATTCTTCCCAGATTTGGTTCAAACATCATCGTTGCTACTATAGTTCATCGTTGCCATGATGTTGTGCCTCATGCATGGTTGTCTTTCATTCTTGTCTTCATTCTGTGATTTTTTTTTTCCTGTTATTGGCCTAGATCTTGTGAAGGGAGTTGAGGGGGCTAGGGTATGGCAGCTTTATAGTCATCTTATCCTTAATTTTGTGCCTCTATTTTCCACTCCAATGGAGGTGGGTATTGTCAGTGTCTAGGCCAGGTTTATTTTCATGGGTAGTTGTTATCATCGCTACCGTGATTATTGACATTTTACCAGCATTTCCACTACAGTTTTTGTGGGGTTTCTTGGGCATTTTGGGTGGCATGTGCTGATGTTTCTTTTGATGGGGATTTCATGATTTCTTTGTTGCTCCTTTCTTAGTTTTGGCGGGCCCGCGTTCTTGGTCTCTTAGCTTTCCTCGGATTTTTTGCTAAGGTTTGATTTCTCTAAGGTTTTTTGGGGGTTATCTGGGCAACCTGTGCCCAGTTTTTTAAAGATGTTTCATGGACTTCTAGTTCGAGGAATGTTAATTATGGAGTGTTGAGCTCTTCATTTTGGCAAGCCTTTTGGATGATGTAATTGTAATTCCCTCTGGCATATGCAAAATGTAATTTTGTACCTATTTTTTTAGGTTGAATAAAAGTACGATTTTTTCTTCTGAAAAAACATTGTACTTTGCACATTTAATAAAAATTTCTAGTTTAAACTTTATTAGTATATAGAAATATTGAAAAGTAACTAGTATCGGTCTTCATAATTGTTGTTCGAATCATGACATAATGTAATTATTATGTATTTGTAAAGAGAAGAAATGAAAATCATCTTAATCAAAGAAAATTATTTTTATAAGTATGGCTTTCATGCTCTATTTATTATGGTTATAGGTCAAATCAACCATTGAGTGCTTCTAGGGTTTTGTTATGGGTCATTGTCTTTGTCATCATGTTCTAGACCCTTCTTGGGCTTCTTATGCCAAGAAAGAATATATATTTATGTCAAAAAAAATATGAATAGTCCCTCCTCCACTAATTCGGCCTCAACATCTATCAAGTCAGCCTCGTAAAGGTGATTCAACCACTATATACATACCAAAATTCGACCTATTGTGGCATCTAATCAAGCATCAATTCGATCAACAACCTTTATTGAAGAAATAGGTGCACAAAGGCATAAAGAGAAGGGTTATATCCTTTGCATAGGTGAAGAACGCTAACAAAGATATAGTAGACAGAAATCATGCTCATATTCTACCACATGTGCGAGAGGACAGAGGTAAGTAGTGAAAAATTGCAGGCCAAGGGTGCAAGCTGAGATTTCATAAGTATAAGGGAGGTTGATACCTCTTTTGGTGAATATTTTGACTTTGACTTTGTTGTTGGCTAGAACTTGACTAATATAACTTGGAGATGTTGACTTGGTGGATTGGATGAGGACTTGTTACTAATTGAAGGGTCTTGGTTGTCTTATTTGATTTGGTTCTTGAAGAAGAAGATAATTTTTTTTGCTTGGGTTTTCCCCTAGGAGAGGGGTTTTGTCCTTTATTGTCTTGATCTTCATGCATTTATGTTTTGATAGTTGGTTGATGAAAAGAAGTTAAAGAAGACATAAAGAAGATAATAAGAATACAAGAACATCACAAGTAATTATTAAAGATAAGAAAATCTTTTTGCCTTTTTAGTTTTCTAACAAGCAACAATGTCGTGCTTAATGGAGGTGGCCTATGTTAAAATAACAAGATAGTTTAACGAATATTTCCACATGGACTATAAGCATTGTTGCCATTGAGTTGTGGTGGGTGTTCATTGGGGTTGTCACTACAATATTAATATTATACACCACTGTGTAGACTACTTCATTTCTTTTTTGCATCAAAGCTAATTTATAAAGGAGAGCTTGCTATTGTTGAACTCTCTCCTCCACTAGCTATGATATCAAAGCTTTATCCAATGAGTAGAGGTTTAGAAGCTTAAATATTTTAGTATCCATGGAACGCAAAAGCCTTGTATCCAACACCCAATCCTTAAAGTCTACCTCCACTTGATCATTAAAAAAATTTCACCCTTTTGTTTGAAAATGTGCTCCATATGGGAAACCTTAGCATTAACTGCAATAAATAAATGGCAGTGATAATTATATGCTTTCTTTGTGGCTTCAATTTGGGCTCAGGTATTGCACCAAGGGAACTTTTGGAGCAAGGGGTTCTGAAAAACATGTTTAGAGCTTCGTATGAACTCATAATTATTGTATTCTAACCATACCTCACTTTGAGAGTTTACCCTTGTATGTTGAGGATGTTGGATAGAGGACACAAAAGGGAGGTGGTGATGATGGACAAATAGGAGACTTAATTACAAGGAAGATAGTGCATAAATTAGGATAATAATCACACACCTAGAAAGAAGAATTGGTAGGAGACTTCTATAACTAGTGCACAAGACTTTAAGCAATCGTAGATGGAGATTTCTTACCCTATCACATTGTTGAACCAAAATGGATATTAGGGTAATCCAATCTAATAAAACAACATAAATCCTTAGAATCAAGGAAAGAGACAAGACTTTGAAGGGATCCTAGAGCTGATGTAGAGCTTAATGATCTTTATTCGCTCATAATTCCTCCCTCTTCTGCTTCTTGAATTAACTATTCAAACTTGAGTCATTGTTCCAACCATAATGTTTTAGTATGTGGGAGCAAACATTACATCATATTAGTTGACACCACTTTGACATGAAAACTTTACAATATGAACCTATCTACCCTCTCTATTTTTTCTCTTAGCATGGGTGAAATCACATAAGTATGCCTACATGCATCACCTAAGGGCTTGTTCTTGCTCCATCAAATAACACCACATCAAAAAAATACAAAAAAAATTATTGGATATGTATTTTTTCCTTAATTAAAATTGAAATTAAAATTTATTTTCAAATTTTCAAATTTTTTTAACTACTCTAATTATAAAAATATTATTTATAATATAATTTACTCCATTAATGACTCAAACTCTTCGAGATATTTTACCACGTTTATTTATTTTTAACTAAGAAAACCTATTATTTTATAATATAATTTACTCCATTAATTAATTAATTATACTGAATAAAACTCTAAAACTCGTCGAGATACTTTGCCACCTTCTGAGATATCCTTCTGAGATATCTTAAAATAAAAAGTCACTAAGTTATCATTAATTCATATTCATTATAATTTCACCTATTGGTGGAAAAAGCATGAGCCCCACTCACCCGCTTTTCCCGCTTTCTTACTGTCTCCAGCGATGCCACTTCACTTAACTCGCCTGTCTAAAAAATCTAACATTTACGTATTCATAAAAATTCGACGTATGCAATATTTATTATTCACCCGAACTACATAACATATCATTGAGAAGAGAGAAAGCTGGTAGGCATTTCAGTTCACTCGTACGGATCTAATAGACCAATCAGTGTGGATTGGATTGTGTGTAACAAAGACGCAGTCGGTGTTTTTTACAGTTTAATAAAACCTTTCTACCGAGAATATGCCCTTGTCCCAAATAATGCAAAATGCTCCCTTCCAAATTAATTTTGTTTGCTCCCTTCCAAATTAATTTTGTTTTCTTCTCAATATAAGGGAATTTTTTGGTAAATGCTTTTTTTTATTGGGTTTTCTTCTCATTATAAGGGATTTTTTTGTAAATGCTTTTTTTATTGGGTTTAATAGTTAGAGTATGTGTTTTTCTTAAAAAGTTATAGGTGTAAAATTAGGGGAGGTATAAAATTATGGATAAGAGTATGTATGTTTTTGTAGATTTAACAGTCAAATTACTATATGGAAATAGGTTTCTTGTTTCACAAATAAACAAATTTCATAAAAAAATAAATTATACACCAATTTAGTGTCTAATTATAAAAGTAAGTCCCTTATTCCACAAATAAAAAAAAATTCATATACCAATTTAGCGTCTAACTTAACTTTAACGTTAAAATTAAATAATAATAATAATATAAGTTTCCTAAATTATAACAAACCACCATTGGTTACATATAAAAAAACCACCATTGGCTACATATAAAAATAATCACGTTAGGGTCACATTTATGGAAAGTGAGACACCAAAACTCCTCGGCAAGTCACCTATCCTATCGTGGGGTTCGATTTTAAATATTAAAGTAAATATGGTTATAAAAACGACATTATTTAAAACATTTGCTCTTCCGTGCAACCAGTCAAAGGAACCCAACCACAATGGGACCAACTACAAACATATACAGTTAAAGGCTATCATTTAGTTTTCATTTAGAAGACTTATTATTATATCCCATATGTTTTCATGAAGCTGTGGTTTATTTGTTTCGACTCACTAACCAATACGGTACGGGATTCCTTTCTTTATTATTAGATATTTTTTCTAAGTTGGTGGCCATCGTAGGAAATACACTTCAATTTCCTAGAAATAACATTATTAGGAAATTTTCCAGTAACTTTAGCTTCACCACTTATCTTGGTCATTGATTTGACAACAGTCACTTTTAAAGTTGGAAATATTGTTTCCATTATTCAAAAATTGCCCACATGAAAAACTAAAGTAAAGATATGCATATCTAAACATTAATATACATATTAATATATTATGACATTTGAGATTTTAAAAATTATCTGTTTTTTATAATATATACTTGAGTTTAACATACATATTAATATATATTTTGACATTTGAGAATTGACTGTTTTTATAATATATATATTGAATTTTAAGTAATTTTAAAATTTACTAAGCGTGAATAAAGATTAAAAATGAAAATGAAATATAAAATTTATTATTATCATATTATTTTTATTGTTATGATCATATTGTTTTAAAATTATTTTTATTAATAGCATAAGGGACTTATGTCAATGAGGATGGTGCAATCCTCAGGTGATCTACATAATTTTGAGGACTTAGATGGCTTTTGTGTCAGTGATCTTAGGACTTATTTGTTGTTTTATTGATTTTCATTTCATTTAGTTTATTAATATTGTGTTATTGAGCTGATAGACTCTCTAGTACAATATGAAAGAGATGTTTCTTCTATAAACATTATGAATCGGTTAAACTACATAAAAATAAAATTCAATCATAAATAAATAAATAAAATTAAAAATTGAAATAAATAGTCAATTTACCACCATAGTAAATTTTTGGACTATAAATTTTAACAACCTTTAAATTTTATTATGATTTACTTTTATCAGACATTTTATCTATTTAATTTTAAATTCACTAAATTTTCATCTTTATCTATTTAATTTTAAATTCACTAAATAATTTTCATCTTCCTGTTGGTGTAAGGATCATATGATTAGAACTTCCATATGTTTAATAACAATTCAAGCCATTGTTGCCGTCAAAGAGTAAAGAGAGACAGAATTTTCTTGCAAGAGGTGCATGAAGCTCTTGATTAAATGTCAAGAAATTCGGTCTACATGCGCTTTAGAGTTTGAGTGAAATCGTTTAAGTTTTACATTTTGACGAGGGCTTACGGGAGACCCATGTTTTTCACTGACGTTCGAAGCCAGGGATTTCGCTGAGTCTCAACAAACATTCGAATTGCATTTTTCGATGCTTTAAAACATCAATATTTGTCCTAGCAGGCGTCACGAGTTCAATCCACATGTGTGGGATCTTGACACGGGTCTGCTAACCACCTAAGTCTCTGACCGAGTACTGGTAGCTAGGGTTTTGAAACTCCTATTTCCGTTTTTATAGCAAAGTAAATGCAACCTGACATCTCTGGCAAATAGGGCTCGCCCTCTCTCTCCACGCTGCTATCTCGATTCATGTGTTGTGGAGAGAGAGGGCGAGCGCTATTTGCCGGGCATGTCAGGGTGCATTTATTTTGCTATAGAGTTGGAAATAAGAGTCGCCCTAGGGGTTTCGCAAACTATCATCCATCCGACGTTTGAGTCACATCATTGATGCTTTAGAACATTAATAACGTTTGAGTCACATCATCGATGCACGTTTGAGTCATCGATGCTTTAGAACATTAATAAAATTGAAATGCTTGATATCTTGTCCTTGGTGTCCGGGTTGATTGTAAAATTGAGATTGAAATTAATTTATATATACTAGTTTAGATTTATTTTAATCTCCGATCTATCAAGAATTAATAGGAATCAAAGTGTCAACATATTCTTTTAGTACAAAACTTAAAGAAAAATTTACTTTTTGAGATATTTGATCACTCTAAGCACTTGATTAATTTAGAATTAAAATAGATCTACACTTATAATGCATATCTCATTTACACTACACTCTATAATAAACCTAACATTTTATAATATAATATTACAAAAAAAAATTATACTCTATAATAAATTTATCAGATTCCATATATAATAGAATTATTTACCAAATTTATTAGAAATCCTTCAACAATTGCTCTCTCTTATTAAGTTTAAAAATGGCATAACAAATAATTGTAATATAGATTTTAAAACTACAACATCATTTTATTTACGATTAACAAAATTCACAAATATAAAAATAAAATGATACTTAAGGGTAAACTCATGGAGCTAGGTTACACTTTTTGGCAAAGAGAGGGTGTGTTTAGGTGGAAAAAAGAGGTCTTAATCGAGCATTTTAAGTGCTCGAGCCATTTTTAAGCATTGAAGGGAGCTCCTCAAGGAAAAACAGCTCAATAGAGAGTTTAAAATAAACTCTTAATTGAGCATTAAGGCTTGATCGAGATCTAACACTAAATTGAGCCTAAAAAAATAGTTCAATAGAGAGTTTAAAATAAACTCTTAATTGAGCATTAAGGCTTGATCGAGATCTAACCCTAAATTGAGCTTTACGGCTAGATCAAGCCATTATTTTCTATTAAAACGTGTAACCACAGTTTGTGTCATTTGTAGAGACCGTGGGATAAACAAGAGCTCGACCAAGGTATTAGAGCTTGAATAAGTGATTGGACCATGGAGCAACCCAACCAACCTTGCCAACAACCCTGCCAACCTCCCAAAAGCTGAATCCAAGGTAGTTTTCCTATCATTTTTGTGTTTTTTATTTTATTTTTCTTGCAAAATTAAATAAATTAATTTGGAAAAAAAATTACCATACAAAAACTATGAAAACCACATAAAACCACAAAAAAAACCCTTCAAAACAACTAAAAACAACTTAGAAAACGTAAAAAAAAACCCTAGAAAACCACAAAACAACCAAGAAAACCAAAAAACCACCAAGAAAACGCTTGGAAACCACCAAAAGAACTATAATTTATGTTCCAATTTTTTTTGTTACTTGCAATTTAGTAGCATGTTTATTATGAATAGTTTCTTATTTTAAATGGTAAAAACATTATTTTCTAATTATTTTAGGTTTTAAAGTTTTTCTTTAGAAATTTAGTGAAATAAATTTTCAAAAAAATATGTATATATTTAAAATACATTATAAATTTCCAGCTAATTTGAGTGAAAGTATACCTCAAAAAACTCC
>APFE030778801.1:28419-76222 GCA_000404065.3 Pinus taeda | reverse complement strand
ATTTAATTATATATGAGATCACGTTTCAACATACATTAAATCCATCATGAAAAGTGCATTTAAACTGAATAAAAGCATTTTGACTCTTTTCTAATTTGTACTATATTCTTTCATTATATAGTGTGTTGTAAAAGAAAATTTGTCTTCATGTGCTTGCACCTAGTACATGTCATGTGTCAAAGACTTATAAGAACTTAAAGTCTATTGGAGTATTTGGTTGGCATGGAATTTTATTAGTTTTACAAATAGGCTAATTTCATTTTTTTACATATTTATGCCCTATGAATAAAAAACATTGTTTAGACTCGGGAAAAAGCATGAAGCTATATTTGATCAATCCTTTCGATTGTGTTTACATGCAATTCAATACTTTGGCTGATAAACTATAAAAAAAATTGGACTCTAAAGTTTAGCACTTTTACAAAATGTACTTATTACTTATAGTCTTTTTCTAGTTATAATACCACGGGCAAATTCCATGGGTGAGTAGATACCACGGGTGATTGAATACCATGGCTGGATCTCACTTACAATGCCATGGGTAAATATCATGGGTGAATGAATACCATGTGTGGATGCCACTTACAATACCATGGTAAATTCCATGGGTGGATAAATACCATAGCTGGATGTCACTTACAATACCATGGGTATATTCTATGAGTGGATAAATACCATGGGTCGATGAATACCATGGGTGGATGCCAATTTCCATTCGGATCAATTAGATAGTTATACGGAAGTTGAACCCAATTTTCTCATTGAAAAATCCAAATACTTCAATAGGATGGATGAGTGTTTTGGTCTTCTATTGTTGACCATATCTCCAACATTATGTTTCCATGTGGACACATGCACTCTGAATCAAGTATGGAAAAACATGGAGAATTTATTTGGAAAGCAGGATGAGATGTGGGCTCATAATCTTGAAAATGAGCTAAATTCCTTAGATCCAAACAACTTTGAGAACATTCAAGATTTCTTTACAAACTTCAAATCATTGCTTCTTCAATTATAGGATTGCGAGATCGATAAATCCAAATAGGTAGGTCAATTTATCCTTTCTATTTTGTCTAAATTAGGTCCTGAATATGTTTGTTTTGTTTCTACATTTCATACAATTAGACTTGCAATTGGAAATAAATGGAAAATTCCCAAGCTTGATGCATTTTTTGAGTCTCTCATTCATGAGCGGGATAAGCTCATCAAGTTGGGTTCATTAAAGTCTTCAAATGCACATGCACTTGCCATGCTTGAAAAAGGAAAGTCCAACTCAAAACCAAATCAACAATCCAAAGGCAAAGGAGGAAAGAGATCCAAATCCAAGAAAGGGAGGAAATCCAAAACCTCCAGATGACTCTTCCAGCTCCAAGGCTAAGAAGGGAAGGAAAGGAAACTCTAAGTGTCATTATTGTAACAGAGGCTATCATCCTAAATCCTATTGCATGTTGAAGACTATTGATATGATGGCAAAGACTCTTGAGTAGAATAATCTTAGTCATCACATTCCAAAAAGAGCCAAGAAGAAGACAAAAGAAAACCATAAGAAACAAGGGGTAATGATCATGCTTTGATTTCCCTTCATTATACACTGCAGGAATGGATAATCGATTCAAGAACTTCATGTCATATGGCTTCTTCAAAGCATTATTTTTCTTATCTACAAGCATACACAGGACCTCCTATTCTCATAGGAGACAATTATGCAGTTCAAACAACTCGACAAGGAAGAGTGCAATTCGAAGATGGAAGTTTTGATAATGTCTTACATATTTTGAGGCCTTCTGTGAATCTTATTTCAGTGTATCGGATGACACACATTGACACCAGAAGGAAAGTGGAATTTACCTCGGATTTCGTGAGCATTTATGTTATGCAAACTAACTTGAAGATTGCATCTGATAAGGTAAATGATCAATCTCGTCTATATACATTTTCTGATTTTGTTCCTCATTCAGATTATATTTTTCTAGTTAGACATGCATATGAAGAAAGTTGGATTTGGCACGAGAGATTTAGACACTTGAATTTCATATATATACGGCAACTTAGCAAGCAAGGGATGGTTAAAGGACTGCCTTCCATTGAATTTTCAAAGGGTGTTTATAATATATGTGCTCTTGGAAATCATCCACAAGACAAGTTGGATAAGGGGCATGCATAGAGAGGCTCTTCACCTTTGGAGCTTGTACACACTGATCTCATGGGTCCATTTCCAGTACCTTCAATGAGAAATGCAAAATATGTGTTTTCATTTATAGATGATTACACGAGATTCACTTGGGTTTATTTATTGAAACTCAATTCTGAATTTTTCCAGCATATAAATATTTTCAAAGCACGCGTGGAAAATAAGTCTAGAAAATGCATCAAGATCCTCTACACAGATAACAGGAAGGAATATGTCAACAAGTTATCCACAATCTTTGTAACGAAACAATCATACAATTGCAGCATGCAGTTCCTTACACTCGACAGCAAAACAAGGTGGCCGAGAGGAAGAATAGATCTTTAAAATAGATGGTCAGTTACATGTTGCATCCAAGGTCTCTTCCATAAAAATTGTGGGCAGAAGCTATCAATTATGCTCCATACATCCATAATAGATCTCCTCATAAATTTGTCATTGTAAAAACACCTTTTGAGGCTTGGACTGACATGCAATCTGAAGTTAGTCATTTCTGCATTTTGGAATGTCGAGCATGGGACCACATTCTTACAGAGAAGAGAAAGGCTTTGGACCCTTAGAGCGAATGCATGTTTGTTGGATATTCTGATGAATTCAAAGGGTACAAATTGCTTGATATCAACACTAAAGAGCTCATTATCAAAAGGAGTGTAAAGTTTGAAGAAGATGCTTTGCATGCACCACTAGATGAACTTGTTACAAAGTTTCCCTCACCATTGGTTGATGAGTACGTAGATGATCCCTCATATTAGAATTTTGATTGAGATGAGCCTTTTCCTGTGACACCTGTTGGACCACTAGTTATTGAACATTGAGATAATATGTCCTCATGTATTTTAGAAGATTCTCCACCAACTTCAACCCAAAATTGGTCCAACATGAGTGATCTCTTAGATGATCTTGCCACTATACCTCAGTTTGAGGAAGCTCCACAAGCACTCTTAGATATGGAGCCATGCATGCCCATGCACGGTTATATGATGCATGCATATTATGCACAGACCTATGCAAAATAAACTGAGCATCTTGAATGGGAAGCAACTATGGATGAGGAATACAACTCTCTCATTAAGAACCAAACTTGCGACCTGGTTCTTCTACCTTCCAATCGTAAACTTGCCAGGTGCAAGTGAGTTTACTGGACCAAGAAAGAAGCAGATGGGCAAGTTAGTCAATATAAGGCATGGTTGGTGGCCAAAGGTTTTTAGCAAGTAGATGGTGTTGACTATGAGGAGACTTTTTCTCTGGTGCCAAAAATGGATTCCATTCAATTAGCTCTCTACATTGCAGCAACAAGATGATGCAAGGTGCAACATATGAATGTAAAGAATGACTTTCTTCATGGTTATCTTGAGGAGGAAATCATCTGCGTAGATGATATTTTGATAACATGTAGTTTAGTTTCTATCATTATTGAGATTAAAACTACATTACATAAGAAGTTTTCTATGATAGACATGGGCCTGCTAAATTTCTTCCTTGGACTAGAGATAAATCAGAATGGTTATGTGATTACCATTTCTCAACCAAAGAATGCTAGAGATCTTTTGGCATGATTTTAAATGATTGACTGCAAAACAACAACCACACCTTTCTTATCAAGGATAAAGCTTCAGAATGACGAAGACACGCTATTGGTTGATTGCACATTGTATCGTAAGTTTGTGAGGAGTCTTCTTTACCTCACTCACTCTCGTCCTGATCTCTCATAGATTGTAGGAGCAGGCTCCAGATACATGTAGAAGCCACATGAGTTACAGCAGAAAGATGCCCTTCGATATGTCCAGGGGACAATCACCTATGGGATTCATTATGCATAAAATTGTTCTTTGGATTTCATTGGGTTCAATACCATACAATGGGTTCATACCATACAAACTGATTTGGTTCCAAATATAAAGTTGCCATACGTACCTTTTGTGTGTTTGCACATTATTGAGATCGAAGAATTGCTCCATCTGTAATATCCATGTGGCAGGAGCCTTGCCATCAAACTTCCTCATATCGATTTTTGGAATATGGTGAGTCTTCGAGTCCATACATTAGCATCTATGGAATCATGATTAAAATTTCTTTTATTCTCATCATGAGTTTCCTTTAGTACCCTTTCACCCTTAGTGTCCCATTTCTTGTAGCAACTTATTCATATTTATCTTCAATTCGTCCATGTCTGTCTTCAAATCTATCTTCAAATCATCCATCTTAGCTTCCACGTCAATCATCTTAGCTTCTACGCCTTTCTTTAAAGAGTCCATCTTAGCTTCTACACCTTTCTTTAAACCATCCATCTTAGATTCTGTTCCTTTTTGTGTAAGGGACAGTTGTTGCACTTGGTCTTGTAATTTTGATATATCATGTTGCATTTCTTCCTCTTCTTCATGAATCATGCTACATGGGTACCTAAAATGGCCTTATTGTCGAGACTCATTCATTTTGCATAATACTCACTTAAGTTATTCTTAATGAGGGGTGTTGGTGTACATGCACTTAGTTAGCCTTAATTAGTTTTGGTTAAACTCTAGTGCTTCCAATGAACCTCGCACTAATAAGAACTTGCAAGTTCTTTTCTCGAGTAACATGGTTAGAATTCACGTACTTCTCATGTAGCGTTCTGAATGGCACAAGAGTAGAAATTCAATCGTATTCCAGCAATCTAATGTAGGACTAGTAATTTATATCTCGAGAAAGCTAATTCTTGTTTTTTGACTTACTCCAAAAGCATTACCAGCAAAGTACCTTCATTTCATTTGTAAAAACATTCAAGCAATGCCTAGAATTGGTACAATTGTGAGGAAATCGTTATGACTATCAATCTCGATGAGGTTGGAAAGGTTGTGAAACACAAGAGAGAGATCAATCTGCATCAAGAGGAGTCCAATATTCAAGCTTGTTTACAAGACATTTGAGTGTAGAAAGGACACAAAACCATGGCTCATGAACACTCAAGCAAGGCAGGAATACGCTGCCCTAGAAGCACAACAGCGAGTTAACTGTTCATTTAATAGCAAACCCACATACAAGAATGACTATGATTTTTGTAGAGTGTGATGGGTTTGAGTAGAAATATAGTCTTATTGTCAAAGTCATTTTCGTACACAGTAATGGAAGGCATGCAGAAGGAATAACTCAGAGTAGTAGATGTGCATTTTTACAAGTGCATAGAGGATGATTGCTAAAGAGGGCCCACAGATCTGAAACTAAGCAATTTGACAACTAACATAGGAACAACAAACTAGGTGGAGGCGAGGAGAACACACAGAAATGTTGTGTCAACAGTAGCTACCTGACCAAAATGAAAAAAGGTGTTTCTATTCATGAAACAAAGCCATTGAATAAAGGTATTTATATAATGATTGAAAGAGCTCACTAACATCATAGATACAGTCACATTTCCATGGGCGATGGAGAAACAATGACAGAATAATAGTGAAAAGAATGAGGAAAAACTAGGATTGCAAAGGAATACCACTAAACTCTAGTTCACAAACTCAAAGGCCATAAAACCAATGGCTCTAATACCATGTTAAAATCAGACACAAGTGGATAGTGGATTTAGATAATCATGGGATTGCATTATATTCACATGATGTACATATTAATCCTCAGACTTCAATGATTGTTGGAATTCCTCCACACTAACCCTAACGGATTAAGTGTCGAATAAAATTCATGCGAGTGTCCATATATCATGTTCCCTTTACAAACATTATTGGAAGTTTGATGTTATGGTTTATATTACACGATACATTGCCTATGTGGTGGGAATTTTGAGCAGATTTATGTCAAACGGAGGAAGAAATAGTACATAGTTGTAAAGATGGTTTGAAGATATTTCCATGGGACTTCAAATTATGCAACTTACTATCAAGGAAAAACATCGAACATAATGATGAATGCATAAGGTATTGTTGATGTAGAATAAGTTGGAGTTCTTGATTTCATAGTGCCTCACAACAAATTATGTGTTTAACCTATTTGGTAGAGTGAATAGTGGGATGAACAAGAGGGGTATTATATTTGCAATTTCAACTATAGACATTGAGTACATGGCAACCAATCATCCTAGTAAGGTGGTTGTATGGTTGTAGTGTGATGTCTTTGGTTTTGTTAAAAAAATTGTAAGGATAGATTATGATAGTGAACGCACTAATTTCCATGGCTAGAACCTTCTTATCAAAGTAAATTTAGCATATTTGTTAGAGACATGGTTGAAGACAAAAAGACACTATTGAAGAAAGATGAGCCCTAAAGAATGTTATAGACTCAATAACTTTATGAATGGATTTTATGTATCCTTTCCCTCCCCTTATGCTACGAAGTGTTTAAAGTTGAGAGGTTGAAGAATATTATAAACTCAATAACTTTATCAATGGACTTTATGTATACTTTCCCTCCCCTTATGTTACGAAGTGTTTAATAAATGGAAAATTATTAAACAGATATTCTAATATTTGCTTCCAAACGACTTTAGCTATGCTTGGGTATTTACCAAAAGTTTCTACTTATCTAAATGAAAAAGTTATACTTAATCTAACACATTTTTTCTAATATTTCCATTCAATATTACATAATTATTTTTGATAATTTATTTTAAGATTACCATTCAATATTCATAATACTTTTTTTTTGCCATGGAAAATTTGTAATTTCATTAGATTTAGAAATTACATTATGTAGATGCATAAGCATATTCCGAAATATCTATCATAGAACACTATGTCGGTGGAGGCAGTAAACAGCTACCCCCACCACACTGCGAAGAGCCCATACCGAGTCTGAAGGAGAGTCCAAAATGACAAAAATTCAACCAAGAATATTATCTTGATCCACGCAGGGAGATAATATCAAAAAACATGAACAGTACCAAATGCTATGGTCGCATATCTAATCAAAAAACATCATAGGAAATATGTACAAATATATAATTATGGTCCAAATATTATATCAAAATGTCCATAAATGGCTTGTAATAGAACTGGTGGTGTTCTCCATCGATCTGTTCAATAATCAACCAGTTTCCTTGCTCCTTGATCACGCCTTCTTTGGAAAGACGGTCAGCCTCTATGTTCCGCTCCCTGTATATATGATTATAGGAAAAAAGGTCAAATAATGAAATCAATCTTAAAGCCTCATCAAGAATGTGTCTCAAAGTGAAAGTCCTGCAAGAAGGTGCTCTACTCAACCAATCACAAACAATCTTTGAGTCACCAAACAGCTGTAATGCAGTGCATCCTTTCTCCAATGCAAAGTGAATGATATGATAAGCAGTTGAAAGTTCTGCGAAGTTATTTGTGCCCCGTCTAAAGCCCATAGACGAACTGTAAGAGTGCCTCTCAGTTAAATGTAGAATGGCCCCGCCACCACAACCATCATCTTGTGCAACCCCATCAAAGTAAGCCCAAGGTCTACCGGGGACTATCTGTTCCAGGGAGATAGAAAGGGGCAGGGGGGAAGAAGGGTCCTCTGGGATGAGATCATAGTCAGCTTTGATCATGGCCACCAAACAAGGCCATCTAGGAGGGATTTTATGGAATATCAATCGATTCTGAGCTATCCAAATAGCCCAGCAGAACAACAGGGGTAGGTTCCTCAGTTTATGAGGCAAAACAGTTTGGTACCACAAATCCCAGGCCTCTACTAGAGAGTCTGAAAGCCAATCACAATTTGAGGGGATAGAATCGAACACCACCTGCCATGCACTACAAACTACAGGATAGTGGAGGAAGATGTGAGAAGTAGTCTCCCCTGCAATGTGGCAAAAATGACACCAGTGAGGGCCATAAAAGGCCCTTTTTAGTAGATTATCCCCCGTGGGGATCTTGTTCTTTAAAATGCACCACATAAGAACTCTGGATCTAGGAGGTGCTTTGAGCTTCTAGAGATGCTTCCACCATTGTAAGATGACCAAAGGCTTATGTGGATCAGCTAGGACCAAATAACCCTCCTTGGGTGTATATTTCCCAGATTTCGCCTAGCCCCAAATAATCTCGTCCTCTCCCTTTGTGATACGAATATGTGCTTCCAAAAGAGTCTAAGTGAAAACTCGCCAGTGCTGCCTCCAAGGTGGTGGGATATTAAGCTGACCAACCGTTTTCCAAACATGATGTAGAAAGGTAGAGTTGTGTACGTCTGCAATATGGGCCAGGTGTGTGATATTCTGCTCCTTTAAGTGTTCTATTAGACTAGGAGGCAGTCTATACATGTCCCCACAACCAATCCATGGATCTATGCTGATGCGAACACTATTCCCTGACTGAATCCTCTAGGTAATGCCAGAGCGAATGGGTTCCAAAGCCTTAAGGACAACCTTCCATATAATCGAAATTCCTGTGAAGAGGCCAGCCGACCTTCTGATCCAATCCATAACTCGGGCTGGAGCAATATATTTTGAGTAAGCAACCCTGGTCCATTAACTTTCCGAAACCATCAGTTGCCATCCAAGTTTCGCAGCCAGTGCAGATGAAAAATCATCCAACTTCTTAAGGCCCCAACCTCCCCATTTTTTAGGAAGGCTAAGCGCATCCCACTTAACCCAAGCAAATATCCTACCTGGCTGTTTACCTCTCCATAAAAATCTGCAGCATATATTTGTATCCTGGAAAGTATGCCTCTAGGGATCCATGCCAGGGACATCCAGTAAACAGGAGTCGCTTCCAGTACACTTTTGATGAGGGTCAAACGGCTAGCACATGAGAGGAATCTATGGTACCAAATTCTTAGCCTTTCTCCAGCTTGGCAATTAGCCAAGTCCAATCTGCAATCTTGTACCCATTTGGTTTCAACTTGTACCCCAGATATTTCAAACCCTCAACCATTTCCAACTTCGTGAAGTGGAATCTGTCAAGTGCATAATTAATTTCGTGTTGTGAGCAAGTCGTGACCGTCAAAGTGGATTTTCCTTCATTAATGAGCATACCCGTGGCCTTCTGGAATAAGGAGAATATATTCCTGATCACTGTGATGTCCCCAACGTTGCTATTGAGGAAGACCAGCACATCGTCCACAAACAGAAGGTGTGTAAGGATGCAGTTCTCCAAGATTTTTATGCCCTTGAGTCTACCCCGCCTATGTTCCTCCGAAGTGATCCTACTGAAACCTTCCATAACCAGAAGAAAGAGCAACGGGGATAAAGGGCACCCTTGTCTCAATCCCCAAGCTGACGTGAAGAAAGGTGTGGCACTCCCATTAATCAAAACATTGAAAGATATGTTAGAAATGCATCCCATGATCCATCTAATGAATGAGAAAGGACAACCAAGATGGGTAAGAAGCATCCTCAAGTATAACCAGTTAACCCTGTCAAGAGCTTTTGATAATTCCACCTTCATAATCATACCTTTACCTCTTTTGCAGTGAAGGGTGTGTAAAACCTCCTGAGCCGTCCCAATTGCCTCATGAATTTGTCTGTCCTTCAGGAATGCAAATTGTTCAAGTAGGATATGCTTAGATAAGATAGGCTTCACACGATTAGCGATAATTTTGGCAATAATTTTGTACAAACAATTACAAAGAGAAATGGGACGAAAATCATCAAAAGTAAAAGGGTTATCAGTCTTTGGAATGAGGGCTATAAATGTGGAGGTGATGGTTGCTTCCAACTGTCTCGAGATCCAAGAATCCTCAACAACACTGAGAAGATCCAACCCAATCACTTCAAATAAAGATAGGTAAAACTCAACGGACCAGCCATCAGGGCCAAGGCTTTTGTCCTTACTGAACCATTTCAAAGTGGCTTCCAGTTCCTCCAAAGTGACCTCCCGAACTAGATCTTCCTCGTCTTCCGGCTCCACATACCTGGGGAAAAGCTGCGCAACTCTAATAATCTCTACTAAATTGGAGTCTCTGGTGTCCTAGAAGGCAGATTTGAAGTGTGAGTTAGCAAGGGAGGCAAGTTGTGGGAATGTGTCAGCGGTACCTCCCTGTCCATCCTACATATGCCAAATAGTATTAATGGCCTTCCTGCCCTGAGAAAATTTGTGATAAAATTTTGTATTAGTGTGCCCTTCCCGAACCCAAATGGCTCTGCTCCTCAATCGCCAATTATCCTCTCTATCCTTGAGTATATTCACTCGATTCGAATAGAGGGTAAAGATATGGTGTTTGTGATCTTCTGAGCTATAGAGGCCACCCTGTTCCTGCTCAAAGAGCCCTAGCTCTATCTCAATTTGTTGAAGTTCAAGGTCCTCTTGGTTTATTATGAGCCCAATTCCTGGACATCTTTTTCAGCTCAGCAAGGTTATGGATAAAGCCAGCTGTGACAGTTCCTCTTACCCCTGGAGGGTTCCTTTTCCAATAATCAGTGATCATGATGATGTATGATTCATCTTTGACCCAGGTAGAGCAGAAATTAAAAGGCCCTTTCGGCTTGTCTCTCCCATTATCCAATTCCAGAAAGATAGGAAAGTGGTCTGAGAGACCACCCCAGCCGACCCGTGTCTAATGTTGAGCCCCAAATCCATAACTTGTTCCTTGACAAGGAACCTGTCAAGCCTCCTAGCAAGACTATTTTCCCCCACTCTATTGTTCCTCCATGTAGCATGGAGCTTTGCCGCTGGTATGTCTATGAAACTGTGATGATCCAAAATGGAGAAAAAGTAGTCCGAGAGGGGATCCCTCTATGCCCGATGTCCCTAGGATTCTGCATGGCCAATGGAAAAATTTAGGTCCCCTCCAATAATGAGGTTCTCAACCGAAAAAAGATCCATCATCACGAGGCGGTCCCAAAATTCAGGTCGGTTCTGGAAAGTCCCATAAATATTAATAATCTTGAATGAGAGCCCCAGCTCCAAAGAGAGAACATCTGCTCCAAGGAAACCCTGACCACCCCAGCCCTTGTTTTCCACAATAGAACGGGTATTAATGCCCACAGCAAGGCCCACAGATCGGCCATGAGCATCTAAACCAGAAAATTTCCACCCAGGCAGCATATGTTCTAGAGTATGAGTAATGTCCAATGCAGGACCTAGAGTCTCTTGTAGGAAGATGATGTCCAAAACTTCAGCAGCTAGTAAACGGTGAAGTGCTAGTTTTTTATCAGGCCTAGCCAGCCCTCTGCAATTGAAGGATATAATCTTCATTGGGGGGATCAGAAGGGGTTGTCTTCACTCTAAGAACACTGGGAATGGTAGATTTCTTGCCCAAAGCAATGTCGACATTAGCTTGGGCTTGGCCGATTTTAAATCCAGATGGGCGACCTCTAGTAGCCTTGAATGAGGGTGGAGGGTGGAGTATATCAAGGCCCACCATATCAAGGTCCATGTTCCTCAAACGAGACCGGGTGATGTATCTAGGAACCAAACCTGAGGACATGGGAGTCATGGGTAGAGGGGGAGGGGTGCAAACAGTGGAAGGGGAGGAGAGCGGAAGACAGGGGAGAGGGGGTCAAACCTCACATGCATTATGAACAGGGGCTTCAAATTAGAACAACTCAGCATTTGAATCATGAACATCGGAAATATAATGAGAGGGAGGAATATGGGAGGATTGCATACCCGAAGTATTGGAGTCCTCAGAGGTAGCAGCAACCGGACCAGGTACAAAAGGCGAGGGTCTATGCGGCGGCCGACCATGCTTTCGCAGAGCGCTGAGAGTAGGTGCTGGAGAGCGTATAACAAGTCCTGAGAGTGTGGTAGTACCACCAGAGCATGGGGAAGCCAACCTCTGGAAATCCACCGAAGCTTAAGGCAAATCCTCATCAACCCGGTCATCTTAATCATGTTCCACCTGCTCGCGGGTAATCTGTGGGGAGTGTCGCACAAATCGTCTGTTGTTCCACTTGTTAAGTGGAAAATCTTTAAATAAGTGCCCCACCTTGTGGCAGCGGTGACACCTAAAAGGGACTCCCTCGTAGTCCAGTGGCTGCCTCCTCGCTAAACCCCTCCACTGAATGTTGATGAATTCCGGAAGCCCATTTGTGAGGTCCAAATAAACCAAAATTCTAGCATATGCCATTCTCCCGGAGGAAATAAAAGAGTCATCATAGGTAAGGAATTTTCCCATGGCATCCCCAATTTGTTTAAAAATCTACTCGGTCCAAAAATGGACAGGTAGACCAGGGAGCCACACCCATATCGGGCCCGCCCCCGCCCTTTCCAGTTCTGGGTCAAACATAGGCGTCCATCTTTGGAGGAGGACCGAAGCCTGGTCTATGTGCCAGATAGTGGAGAGAACCCAGTTAGTGTGGGCTAGACATTTGAACCTCAACGCAAACCACACATGCACAAAAGTTTGAACCCTAGGAGTCGCTCCACATTGTAATGACGGCCCCTAACACGCCCCACCAGTACCTTCTCCGCCGAATCCATAGCTTCACTGAACGCCATGTCCTCGGCAAGCTTGAGAAAGATTTCGCTGCTTCTCAGAGGGAGGTGCTTTTTTCGTTTGGATGTCCCTATTTGGTTGCCTCCAGCCGAAGTCTCCTCCTGAAATGCCTCATTAGCTCCAAGGTTGTCAAAGAGCCCCGAGATGACCCCAATATCTGTAAAATTGTCTGTAGAAGGGTTATTGGAGTTCCGCGGCGAGGTGTGTCTACTGACGACCTACCTTAGTCAATGGGTCCTCCACCAAGAATTTTTCCCCAGCAAAATCCACAGGAATTGAACCCTGTTCTTGCCCTAGGATATGAGACGCCGCGGTGTTCCAAAGTGCGGCTTCTGCTTGTGAGTCAGTGATTTGTTGCGGACCTGTGAAATCTCGAATAGCAGCCGCTCCAACTGGAACCGAGATAGTAGGGATGTGCCGAAAGCGTGAAGGGAGCACGTCGACTTCAGCTGTTAATTCATGGTCGAAGACTAAAAAATCATCCTTTGTGGTCCTCGATTGCACCCAAATCGGCTGGTTTTCCGACGAAATCGCTAAAGAAACAATATTATCCTCCATGGTTGTCAAAAATCTGTGAAAAAACGGTATTGGACTATACTTTACCAAAATTTTCTACTTATCTAAATTAAAAAATTATACTTAATCTAACTTTTTTTAATATTTGCTCTCAATATTCAGAATAATTTTTAATAATTTGTTTTAAGATTGCGATCCAATATTCATAATACCTAAAATATTATACTATACCATTTTATTGGGACAATGATGAGAAAGGATGAAGCAATAAATTTGCTAATTTGTTTGGTTAAAAGTTCTTAAAATTAATCTTTTACGTACTCGGTGTCATATTATTTGCTCTATTTTAAGATATGTTTAAAAAAATCTTCTTTTACAGAGATCAATCAAACCGCTCATATCAGTATTTCTCGTCACATATTTCTAAGTTTCTATCATTATAATTAAATAATATAATTATTAAAAAAAGGGATGAACTTCAATTTTTAATTGTTTTGTCAGGCCGCAAACATCACTGTTTTCACGAATCGGAGACATCTGCAATTTAGTGTGCACCTATGCTCGAGCTTACACCCAATTTAAAACACAATTGAGTGACATCGGTCACGCCAGGAGTAACTCCGGACTTGGCAGAAAAATTGATTCGTTTATTTTATTAGGTAACTATTATTATATACATGAATGTGACTAATCAGTTGTTCCTTAATGGTCAAAATGTATAGGGTTTAGAACAGCTCTAAAATGTATATAGTTATGTCTAAATTAGATCATTAAATTTGTGAAATTAACCATTAAATTATATTTTTGAAAATACACTACTTAAGAGAGACCAAATTTCCCTTAACTACCGTTAAAAACAACAATATAAAGATGCAAATTAAATAGAGATAAAGGAAAATCTACCTCCAATCTAGAGATGCAAATTAAATTGAGGTACTTTAGCAAAGAGAGAAAGGAAAATCTGCATCCACGGACGCTAAAAGGCCACCACAATGCAAAATGCAAAGGAAAGTCGTAGTGTATATACCAAATAATTTAAACATTAACACCAAACTTTATCATGGGGAGTTTACAACAGAAGTTTTGGTTGTTATCTTTCAGATGGAAAGACTCCCACTAGCACTGAAGTTTTATGAGCAGCAGGTTAGATACTCATGTTCACCGCAGGCTGTAGCAAAATGGGATGTTAAAATCTCTAGTGCAATTAATATGTCTCACAATTTTGGAAAGTCTGCTGTAAACTTTTCCAACCGATTCAAAGAACCGGTGTCTTCGTCCAAGAAATGTTGCGAGCAACGGGTTGATTACATATAACCCGCAGTTTCCATTGTCCATGCCGCAGAAAAATCCCCCTCAAAGAACATGTCTTGGCTGATAAAATCTTTGTTCGTATAATCCTGCGCGTGGCTCGCATCCCATGTATTTTCCAACAAAGCAAACTGTTGATAATTCTGAAATTCTTCTACAAAATCCCAATTTTCACCCTGCCATTTCAGATCGGGCGTCTCGGACAAACCCTCGGCGGTGAAGGTCTCCTTAGGAGGTTGACAGAACTCGTTCTTAGAGTCCTGAATGGGGGGGCTCGAGGGAATGCCGAGCTCATCGTCTGAAGCCTCTAGGAGGTAACACAGATCAACATGTGAGTCCGAAAGTAGAGTTTGTCCCTCATGGGCACTACAAATATCGTAGGCCGGCGAATTATCCCCCGAGATGGGACCATAAAAAGTCGAACATGTCGTGCTGATCTCTTCCTCCAGGCTTCTCATCACACCACTTACGAAATCCTCACTGGAAGCGCATTCTTCATTTTCTTCGGGGGTTTTCTCCAACTGTGGCAAATGACAAAACAGATCCGTTTCTTCGCCAACGCCATTGAAAGAGCGTTTGGACTCCCGGACGTCAGTGGAGTCCGGGAGAGCCTCCGGCTCTAGGCACCGCTTTCTGAGCGTGGCAGACATGGTTGAAAGACGGGCCGGAGATTCGAACACGGAACACAACGGTGATGATAGTTCGGCTGCAGCGAAGAGCTGCTGTAACTGACAATATGTATAACAGAGCAGATATGCTATAGCAGCATTTGCTGTATGCAACTCAGGGGAAGCTATATATTTATATAGCTTTGTGATCTGGCTTTAGTCGGAAGAGTCTGACAAACGGCAAGGGACGTTAAAGAATAAAATGGCAGGACTCCTGTCTGCTATTTCTCCCACTTAAAAATTGGAATAAAGCTTTGCTTCATTAGTGGACGTCAATCGTTCAATCACTAGATGATATCCACTAATGTGACCTGCCAGAAGAAAATAATTTTAGGTTTAGGTTTAGATTTCGCGGCAATTTTTGGGCAAAGAGTATTATCGTGCTGAATGTGCCTATCCATTATAATATCTCTTGACTATTGTGGGTGCATTACTAGTGCACCCTTATCGAAAAGCATATACCATTTCCCTGCAATCATAAATCGTGCACCCTTACCGAAAAGCATATACCATTTCCCTTGCAATCATAAATCATAAAGCCAGTCATAAAACGCAAGAAATTTTCATGGAATAATTTTGTATTTCTTACCAATCTTTCATAATGCGCAAGGATTTAAAGCTAGCGATAGATATTAATCTTGGAAAGTTTATCTTAGAAAAGAAATCAGCATAGCTTAAATTTGTTGATAAGCTTCATCACAACTATGACTAACGTGGGCCCAATGTGATGATGGATGTGATGTTAAACTTATATATAAATAAATAATGTATAGCCAGACATGAATTAAATATTTACCCTCTTTTATAAATTTCGGAACCGACTTTGCGTAAGACGTAAACAAATAACAAATAATTTCACCAGTGAAAAGAAACAACCTCCTACTTGGTTGGAGCTTAAAGTCTTCGTGGACCCTTTGTACGATACATGGATGTTACCGTCAGAAACCCTAGGCACTTCACGATATCTACAATACCCAACGGGTTCAGAAATGAGTGACTAAAGCACCGGCACCACCCTCGAAACATAACGATGAGCCCAATTGTCAATTCGGTGAATCCTGTCACCTCAATAGAACAGTTAAGTCCATTTTGACTTGGGTAACCAATATTCTTAGACCTATGGTTTTATAGTTTTAGTAATGTATTAAGTAGTATAGGTTATTTATTGAATTTTATACTATTTATTAAATTTAATGATTAAAATATATTGTCTAGCTATATTAATATAGCTAAAATTATAATTTCGTATATATTAATATAGCTAAAATTATAATTTCGTAAATATTGATAGAGTTATAATTTTATTAATATACCAACAGTATATGTCATTCATTAGATTTTATATTATCTATTAAATTTAACGAATAACCTATACTATCCCAATACATTAATAAAATTATAACTCCACGAATATTAGAATAAACAACTCACACTTACAGACGCAAAAGAAAGGACATGAGGGGCCGAGCCGTGCAAAACACGGTCCGCCGCTAGGCGCACGCAGTGATGAGTTATTCCGTGTTAAATGGTGTATATGTGGCAACGGAGAAACATCAGTTCCTAGTCATCGGTCGGCGGGAATGTGTTAGAAAGAAAAGGGGTCAAAACAATAACCGTGTCGGTAATATGAAAACACGCAGCGACACAATCAGAGGGTAAACGTACAATAATGTAAAGGAAACACCATTAAAGATTTCATACCCACAAGATAGGAACGCAGCAGCTTCAATAGGAAAATTATTAAATAAAATAAAATCTTCAAAACAAATCAACAAAATACTGGCTCACAAGGTCATATAAAATTATCGTACAGAGACACGGGCGAAATTAGACTGAGATTCCCAAAAAATGATGGAAGCCCTGACGTGACAGAGAAACAAGAGTGCGACAGCGCCCGATCAAATTTGAATGGTAGTTATTTTAAATAAGGTTGTAAAATTTATCACGAGAGCATTAAATGGTAAAAAAGGGGCAGTAAATATATTGGGATGGCCTAAGTGTATCGTTGGATTTAAGTAAGTATATTGTTAAAATTGTGAGTTTATACCGTTTTGTTTAATATGTCTGGCTCATGAACTCTCCATTGGCAAGAAAGTTACCATGAACTATTAATAGTTGTAAATCAGATAAAAAATAATATAGGTTTCAACTTATTTTTTCTAATTAATTCCAGTATAGAATAAATCACCTTTTTCAAGGTATTTTTTTCTTTAATATTAAGATGCAGGAATTCTAATAGTCAAAGAAGCCCAAAAAAACCCTTTTAAAAAATAAAACCAAAGATCAATAGCCATGTTAAACAAGATCATTCAACTTCTAAATTATTTTTATTCACTATGAAACTTCCTTTGGAGGTGGTAGCGGGTTAAAAGGAAAAAATATAGAAAGAGAAAATTGAGTATTATAGGACAAAATGAAGTGTGAGATTATTATGTAATATTATAATTTTATTATAATTTGCATATGGGAATTTTAATTGTATTTAATCTTTTAATAAAAATGACAACTTTATTTTTTTTATAAAAAATATCTCTTAAATATTTAAGAAAAAATTTCTCCAATATTTTAAAATATAAAGATAAAATTCGAAAATAATTTAATTAAATTTTTTTATTTTTGTTTTGATGGACTAAAATTAATTAATGGTAATAACCCATCAATATTCTCAGCTTTATTTCTATTAGTACCCTCTCTTGCGAATCAAAGTAAATGAACAACGAATTTTAGAAAATCCATGGATAAGGCACAACATGTCCAAATACCTGTTCCAAAGTGTTTCCTTAGTGTATTATACGTCTGAATTGGCATGCTGCATTGTCTTGTCCATTAGAACTTGTAAGTAGCATAAAACCTCACTCTGTCATCGATTTTTTTTTGGCGTCAAACCATGGGTATAAGGTTTGACAGATGACTATTCTGCTATTTTCAACCCTTCAGTAAGTGAAAAGCATGAGTAGGACGGCTTTGTGAAGCCAATCCAAGTCCACGTGGCCGTGTCTGTTTTGTGAATGTGCTTTCATCTGATCACATCCTTCGTGATAGGTAGATGTATAGTTATTGATCATCTCCTTTGTGATAGGTAGATGTATAGTTATTTCTAGTATTTTGTAAAATTAAAACTAGAACCATGGAGTATAGGTATATGGTTCATAGTTGTAATAAGAAACTATAAAATATAAAATTCCATACACATTATAAAAATATAATGAACTAAAAAGATATATTAATAAATTCTTATTAAACTCATGTTATAAATCCTTTTTATTTATAGATTGGATTGCCAAATAAATAGTTTGATATTTTTCAAAATTAAGATTACTATTTACTAACATCATATCAGATCGTGCATAATGATTCTAATTTCTTAATTTATTTCTAAATAAATTAAATGAATAAATTTTCTATGTCATATAATTTATCCTTTTTATTTATAAATTGGATTTAAATAGTTTAATATTTTTCAAAATTAAGATTACTACTTTACTAACATTATATCAGATGGTACATAATGATTCTAATCTTTTAATTTATTTCTAAATAAATTGAATGAGTAAATTTTCTATGTCATATAATTTTTATGAGAAATGTTTAAGATTATTTTAATTTGAATAAATATTAAATTTAATTTAAAATATTTTATTTATAAATAAGATAAGTTTTTTTTTAAATACTATTATTAAACTATAAAAATTAACCATAATCTCAATTAAAAATATTATTTTTTAAAAAATGAAAAAATTTAAATTTAAATGGCATATATATATATATATATTGTTAAATATGTACTAATAGAAAATTTTATTAAACATATAAATAATTAAATTTATATTAATGATAATAATAATGATTAATGTTTATTAAAACTAAAATTGGTTTATTTAATTTTATTGAGTTAAGAGATTATTTATAATTTCTTAAAAGTAAAACTAAAAATGTTGGTATTGTGACAAATTGTATGAAATTGAAATATACTCTAGGTATATGTTGGAGAGTTTAAAAGAAAGTGTGTTTCATTTACAACCCCTTGGTATCCTCTTTATCACAAGGGAGACATCCTCTTTTATCCCTTGGTATTTTAGGAAATGATATTAGGAATTGATCAACTCCCAATTTCACAGAGCTCATGAGAATTAGTTATCATCTTAGCAATGCTTATTTTCTTCTATACACTACTCAAGATAGATAGATACATTTTATCTTCTAAATTAAGGTTGAAGTCAAAGTTGGTTTTGACTATAGTTTTAATAAGAGCTCTACATGTCATTTATGAGAATTGAACCTAGGTGGAAAGGAAACCAATCAAACCTCTTAACCAACAACATAAATCTAATTAACAAATATTATCATATTTCCATATACACATATGTAATTATTTTAATTTTTATTTACATGCATCTTAGAGATATAATGCATATCGTTCAAGATTTAGAGAAAGGTATGAAACAATGTATATCACATCTAAGAAGAAAATTTGTGCTACACACATCAAACCAAATAAAGAAGGGTGTAACATAATGTGTATAACACCAAGGAAAGCTATGTACTACACACATCAAACTACATCTTATATTTAATGTGATACACTTAAAGATATAATGCATAAACCTTATAACATTGTACTTTGTGATTTGGCCCAAAGTAGGGGCTCAATGGCAGGAACCCTTGCCATTGCAACCCTCTGTATTTTTTCTTATTCCCAGATCTAGTTCAAACATCATAGTTGCTACTATAGTTCATCATTTCCATGATGTTGTGCCTCATGGATGGTCGTCTTTCATTCTTGTCTTCATTCTGTTGTTTTTTTTCTTTTTTCTTTTTTTATCTACTATTGGCCTAGATCTTGCGAAGGGAGTTGAGGGGGTTGGGGTGTGGCAATTTTATAGTCATCTTATCCCTAATTTTGTTCCTTTGTTTTCCACTGTAATAGAGGTGGGAATTGTCGGTGTGGGTTCATGGTGCTTCCTAAGCCGTCTAGGCCAGGTTTATTTTCATGGGTAGTTGTTATCATCGCTACCGTGATTATTGGCATTTTCTAGGAATTTCCGTTACAATTTTTGTTGGGTTTCTTGGGCATTTTGGGTGGTATGTGTCGAGGTTTCTTTTGATGGGGATTTCATGATTTCATTTTTTCTCCTTTATTAGTTTTAATGGGCATGCGTTCTTGGTATCTTAGCTTTCCTAAAAAAATTTGCTAAGGTTTGATTGCTCTAGGGTTTTTTGGGGTTATCTAGGCAGCCTGTGCCCAGTTTTTCAAAGATGTTTCATGGACTTCCGGTTGGAGGAATGCTAACTATGGAGAAATGAGATCTTCATTTTGGTAGGCGTTTTGGCCGATGTAATTGTAATTCCCTCTAGCATCTGAAAATGTAATTTTTTCTTTGTTTTTTAGGTTGAATAAAATTACGATTTTTTCTTCGGAAAAAAACATTGTACTTTGCACCTTTAGTAGCAATTTCTATTTTAAACTTATTAGTAGATGGAAAAGTTAAAAATGTAACTACTATCGATCTTCATAATTGTTGTTTGGCTTGTGACATAGTGTAATTCTTATGTATTTGTAAATAGAAGAAAATAAAATCATTTTAAAGATCAACGAATATTATTTTCATAAGCATAAGTTTCATGCTCGATTTATTATGGTTACAAGTCAAAGCACCCGTTGAGTGCTTCTATGGTTATGTTATAATTCGTTGTCCTTGTGATTATGTTCTAGACCCTTCTTGGGCTTCTTATGTCAAGAAAGAATATATGTTTATATAATAAAAAAATATGTCTAGTCCCTCCTCCACCAAATTGGACTCAACACCTATTAAGTCAATATCATAAAGGTGATTCAACCACTATATATAGACCAACATTCGACCTATTGTGGCGTCTAAACAAGCATCAATTGGATCTGCAACTTCTATTGAATAAAGAGGTGCAAAGAGGCATAAAGAGAAGGGTTATATCCTTTTGCATAAAGAGAAGGCTAACAAAGAAGTAGAAGACTGAAATCTTGTTCATATTCTATCACACGGGTGAGAGGACTGAGGCAAGCAATGCGAAATTGCAAGGTTGAGGGTGCAAAATGAGATTTAATAAGTGCAAGGGAGGTTGAGACCTCTTTTGGTGAGGATTTTGACTTTGACTTTGTTGTTGACTAGACCTTTACTAATTTAGCTTGGAGAGGATGACTTGGTGGGTTGGAGGAGGACTTGTTGTTGGTTTAAGGGTCTTGGTTGTCTCATTTGATTTGGTTCTTGAAGAAGAGAAGATAATTTTTTTGTTTGGGTTTTCCCCTAGGAGAGGGGTTTTTCCCTGGTTGAAAGCCTACACATTGTGCCCTTTGTTGTCTTGATATTCATGCATTTATGTTTTGATAGTTTCTTGATGAAAATAAGTTAAAGAAGACATAAAGAAGATAATAAGAAAACAAGAACATCAAAAGTAATTATCGAAGATATGAAAATCATTTTGCCTTTCTAATTCTGTAACAGGAAACAATGTCATGTTTAATGGAGGTGGTCTATGTTGAAACAAATAGATAGTTTAACGAAGATTTCCACATGGACTATAAGCATTGTTGTCATTGAGTTGTGGTGGGTGTTCATTGGGTTTTCCACTATAATATTAATATTATACACCATTATGTAGACTACATTTTTTTTCCATCGAAGCTAATTTATAAAGGAGAGCTTGCTATTGTTGACCTCTCTCCTCCACTAGCTATGATATCAAAGATTTATTCAATGAGTAGAGGTTTAGAAGCTTAAATATTTTAGTATCCATGTAACATGAAAACCTTGTATCCAACACCCAATCCTTGAAGTCTACCTCCACTTGATCATTAAAATGTTTTAACCCTTTTGTTTGAAAATGTCTTTCATATGCGAAACATTAGCATTAACCACAATAAAGAAATGACACTGATAATTAGATGTTGTCTTCATGGCTTCAATTTGGGCTCAGGTAATGCACCAAGGGAAATTTTGGAGCAAGGGATTCTTAAAAACATTTTTAGACCCTTGTATGAACTCATAATTTTGGATTCTAGCCATACCTTACTTTTAGAGTTTACCATTGTATGTTGAGGATGTTGGATAGATGACACAAAAGGGAGGTGGTGATGATGGACAAATAGGAGACTTGATGACAAGGCAAATAGTGCATAAATTAGGATAATAATCACCCACCTAGAAAGAAGAATTGGTAGGAGACCTCTATAACTAGTGCACACGACTTTAAGCAATTGTAGATGGAGATTGCTTACCCTCACATTTTTTAACCAAAAGAAATATTAGGGTAATCCAATCTAATAAAACAACATAGAAACTTAGAATCAAGGAAATAGACAAGACTTTGAAGGGGTGTAAGAGTTGATGTAGAGCTTAATGATCTTTATTTGCTCACAATTCCTCCTTCTTCTGCTTCTTGAATTAGCCATTCAAACTTCAGTCATTGTTCCAACCATAATGTTGCAGTATGTGGGAGCAAACATTACATCATATTAGTTGGCACTCCTTTGATATAAAGAATTTACAATATGAACCTAACTACCCTCTTTATTTTTTCTCTTAACATGGATGAGATCACATAGACATATCTACACACCTAAAAACTTGTTCTTGCTCATCAAATAACACTACATCCAAAATAAGAAAATTATTATTAATTTTTTTCCCTTAATTAAAATTAAAATTTATCTTTTATTTATTTATTTAACTACTTTACTCTAATTATAAACTATTATTTTATAATATAATTTACTTCATTAATTAATTATAATAATTACAACTCTTCAAAATACTTTACAACCTTTATCTTTTGATTTATTTTTTAAATAAAAAATATTATTTTAAAATATAATTTACTCGATTATTAATTATAATAATTAAAACTCTTCAAGATACCTTAAAATAAAAAAGAATCGCATTATAAACAACTCCATAAAAAAGTGATACGTTGTCATTAATTCTTATTCATTATAATTGCACCAATGGGTGGAAAAAGCATGAGCCCCACTCGCCGCTTTTCCCACTTTCTTACTTTCTCGAGCTAACATTTACGTATTCATAAAAATTCGTCGTATACAATATTTAGTATTCTACTGCTAAATATATATTGGATCACCCAAACTACATAACATATCATTGAGAAGAGAGAAAGCTGGTAGGCATTTCAGTTCACTCGTACGGATCTAATAGACCAATCAGTGTGGATTGGATTGTGTGTAAAAAAGACGCAGTCGTTGTTTTTTCTAGAGTTTAATAAAACCTTTCTACCGAGCATATGCCCTTGTCCCAAATAATGCAAAATGCTCATTACGAAAATAATTTTGTTTTTTAATCAGGAAATATTATTTTTCTGGTCTGAGTGGATTTAATAATTACTATATGTGTTTTTTCATAAGATACTATAGGTTCAAAATCAGAGATAGAATATATATGTTATAATTTTGTTTTTTTTTCTTCAGGAAATATTATTTTTTTGGTCTGAGTGGATTTAATAATTACTATATGTGTTTTTTCATAAGATACTATAGGTTCAAAATCAAAGATAGAATATATATGTTTTATAAGTCAGAGATAGAATATGTATGTTTTTAGAATTAATGTCTGACTTAATCCTAACAAATTTCTTAAATTTCCTATATTATAAAAACTCACCATTAATTAGCTATAAAAATAATCATGGTTATGGTCAAAATTAGCTATAAAAATAATCATGGTTATGGTCAAAATATTTATGAAAAACTCTTTATGGAAAGTGGGACACCAAGACTCGTCGGCAAGTCACCTATCCCATCGTGGGGGTCGATTTTAAATATTAAATTAAATATGTTTATAAAAACGACATTATTTAAAACATTTGCTTTTCCGTGCAGCCAGTCAAAGGAACCCAACCACAATGGGACCCAGTACAAACATATAAAGTTAACGGCTATCATGTAGTTTTTATTTAGAGGTTTATTATTATATGCCATATGTTTTCATGAAGTTGTGGTTTATCTGTGTCGATTCACTAACCAGTATGGTACGGGATTCCTCTCTTCATTATTAGTTTTATCTTCTAAGTTGGTGGCCATCGTTGGAAATACACTTCAATTTCCTAGAAATAACGTTATTGAGGAGATTTTCCAATAGCTTTAGCCTTTAGCTGCACCACTTATCTTGCTCATTGATGTGACAATAGTCAATTTTAAAGTTGGAAAATATGGTTTCCATTATTCAAAAATGGCCCACATGGGAAAATAAACTAAAGTAAAGAGATGCATATCTTAACATTAATATACATATTAATATATTATGACATTTGAGATTTTATAAATTATCTGTTTTTTATAAAATATACTTTATTTTTAAGTAAAATTTATAAAATTTACTAAGCAGTAGAGAAAGATTAAAATGAAATCAAAATATAAATTTTTTATTATTATATTTTTTATTGTTATCATAATTTTGTTTTAAAAAAATATTTTTATTAATAGTGCATGGGGCATAGAGTAAATGGTGATATGGTATTAGGTTAAGACATTCCTTGGTGTAAAGTTCATCTATTTGAAATTCTGTGGGCAAAAATCTAACCATGCTAAAGGTTGGTGTGGCCTATGTCAATGCAATCCCCGGGTGACCCACATGATTTTGACGACTTAGATGCCCTTGGATCGCGGCAAGTCAAGCCACAACTTAAGTGTGCTAGTCATCTTAGCACTCATTTGTTTTCTTTATTGATTTCCATTTCATTTAGTTTATTAATATTTTGTATTGAGGTGAGACGTGCTCTCTAGCTCAATATGAAAGAGATGTTTTTATTATGATTTGTTTTTATCAAATGTTTTATCTATTTAGCTTTAAATTCACTAAATTTCCATCTTCTTCATAGCCTCTTGGTGTGAGGGTCATATGATTTGAACTTCCATATGTTTAAGAACAATTCATGCAATTGTTGCAGTCACAGAGTAAAGATAGACTGAATTTTCTTGCAAGAGGTGCATGAACTTGTTGATTAAATGTCAAGAAATTCAGTCTACATGTGCTTTAGAGTTTGAGTGAAATCATTTAAGTTTTACTGGGGTTTTTCAAGTTTTGGCCAAGAGGACGTCGCGAGTTCAAACCACGTGTGTGGCATTTTGATAAGGGCTTACGGGCTACCCATGTATTTCACTGACATTGGAAGCCAGGGGTTTTGCTAAGTCTCGACAAACATTCAAATTGCGTTGTCAATGCTTTAAAACATCAATATTTGTCCTAGCAGAGGTCACAAGTTCAATCCACATGCATGGGATCTTGACATGGGCTTGCGAACCACCTAAGTCTTTGACAGAGCACTCGTAGCTAGGGGTTTCACAGACTATCAGTCGACATTTGAATCACATTATCGATGTTTTAAAACATTAATAAAATTGAAATGCTTGATGTCTTATGCCTGGTGTTAGCATTGATTATAAGACTTGAGATAGAAATTGGTTTATATATACTAGTTTACATCCATCTTAACTTCATATCTATCAAGAGCCAAGAGGGATCAAATCTATCAAGGTGTCAACATATTTTTTTAGTGCAAAACTTGAAGAAAGGTTTACTTCTTGAGAGATTTGTTTTAGTGCAAAACTTGAAGAAAGGATTACTTCTTGAGAGATTTGATCTCTCTAGTCACTCGATTGATTTAGAATTAAAATGGATCTACGTTGATGTTACATATCTCATTTACCCTACATTCTATAATAAACCTAACATTTTATAATATAATATTACAAAGCATTTTTATATTCTATTGTAAATTTATAAGATTCCATATATAATAGAATTGTTTACTGAATTTCATAAAAATCCTTCTACAATTGATTTCTCTTATTAACTTTAAAAATGGCATAACAAATTAATGATATAAAACCATATTATAACAAAGAAATAATTGTAATATTGTTTTTAAAACTACAACATCATTTTATTTATGATTAACAAAACTCACAAAATATAAAAATCAAATGATACTTACGAGTAAATGCATGGGATAGGTTACACTTTTTGGCAAGGGAGGGCGCATTTAGGTGGAAAAAAAAAAAGGCTTGATCGAGCATTTTAAGTGCTCAATCTAGCCATTTTTAAGCACTAGATCGAGCACCTGAAGCGCTGAAAAAAATCTTAATAGAGGGTTTAAACTAAACTCTTGATTGAACATTAACGCTTGATTGAGATCTAATGCTCAATTGAGCTTTAGGGCTCGATGGAGTGTTAGAGCTCAATCAAGACATTATTTTCTATTAAACTGTACACATCATTTGCACAGACTCTTAAAAGGTACACATCATTTGCATAGACCACGAGATAAATAGGAGACTGATCGAGGTATTAGAGCCTAAACGAGTGCTTGGACCATGGAGCAACTCAACCAACCTTGCCAACAACCCTGCCAACATAATTTTCCTATAATTTGTGTTTTTTATTTTGTTTTTCTTACAAAATTAAATAAATTAAATTGGAAAAAAATTACCATACAAAAACTATGAAAACCACATAAAACCACCAAAAAAAACCCTTCAAAACAACTAAAAACAACTTAGAACATTGTAAAAACAACCCCAAAAACCAGAAAACGACCAAGAAAACGCTTAGAAACCACCAAAAGAACTATAATTTAGGTTTTAATTTTTTTTATTACTTGCAATTTGGTAGCACGTTTATTATGAATATTTTCTTATTTTGAATGGTAAAAACATTATTTTCTAATTATTTAAGGTTTTAAAGTTTTTCTTTAGGAATTTAGTGAAATAAAATTTCAAAAAAAAAAAATTGTTATTTAAACTACATTATAAATTTTGAACGAATTTGACTGAAAATATACCCCAAAAAACTCTAAAAAACCAAACTATAACCAATAAATAAATAAATTAGGAGCTTGAAATTGACATGATAAATATAATTGCTCATAGTGAACCTCCATCTATCAAATAAGAAATTGTATTTTATTTTTATTTTAAATTTAAATTACTTTATATTTTAAATATTTTTAAAATAATAAATACAATACTATTAGTTTTAAAAAAATAATTACTTAAATAAAATAGTAATCTTTAAAGTTAAAAACCCAAAAAAAAAAATTGTTATATATATATATATATATAATATATAGCAAAACATAATTATATATAATATTTAATTATAATATCACATGACCATATATTATAATTCTATATATATATAATATAACATAACATAATTCTATAACTATTTGACACACAAACACACACACGCACACACACACACACACACACACATCTTTATGTTGAGTTAGAACTATTTAACTCAACATAAAGGTATTTAACATAAATAATTAACGCACACAAACTATAACATAGCATGCAATTTAACTACAACTATAGTTCATAACTCTCTCTCTCTCCCTATATATATATATATATATATGTAAGTTATAACATCACATAGCTATATATTATAGTTCTATATATATTGTTTATAACATAACATAGTTATATACCTATTTAACACACACACACACACACACACACACACACACACACACATAAAACATAATGTAATATGTACATCATAACTATAACGTTTAACATAGCATAGTTATTTAAAACACACACACACACATATATATATAATAAGTTCAAGTTTCAACAATGCATCATTGGTAGATACATTAAATCCATCATGAAAAATGAATAAAAACATTTTGACTATTTTCTACTTTGTACCATATTGTTTCACTATATAGTTTGTTATACAAGAAAAATTGTCTTCATGTATTTTCACCTAGTACATGTCATGTGTCAAAGTCAAACATTATAAGAACTTAAAGTCTATTGGAGTATTTTGTTGACATGAAATTTTATTAGCTTTGCAAATAGGCTTACTTCAATTTTTTACATATTTATGCCCTATGAATAAAAAACATTATTTAGATATGGGAAAAAGTGTGATCAATTCTTTCGATTGTGTTTACATGGAACTCAATACTTTGGTTGATAAATTATCAAAAAATTGGACTCTAAAATTTAGGACTTTTATAAAATTTAACTTGTTACTTATAGTTTTTTTAGTTATAATACCACAAGTAAATTCCATGGCTGAGTAGATACCATGGGCGGATATCACTTACATTATCATGGGTAAACACCATGGATGAATGAATTCCATGGGTGGATCTCACTTACAATACCATGGATGAATGAATACCATGGGTGGATGCCACTTACAATACCATGGTAAATTCCATGGGTGGATAAATACCATGGGTGAATGCCACTTACAATACCATGGGTATATTCCATGAGTGGATAAATACGATGGGTCGATGAATACCATGGGTGGGTGCCAATTTCCATTCGAATCAATCAGATAGTTATACGGAAGCTAAACCCAATTTTGTCATAGAAAAATCCAAATACTTCAATAGGATGGATGAGGGATTTGGTCTTTTATTGTTGACCATATCTCCAACATTTTGTTTCTATGTGGACACATGCACTCTGAATCAAGTGGAAAATCGTGGACAATTTATTTGGAAAGTAGGATGAGATGTGGGCTCATATTCTTGAAAATGAGCTAAATTCCTTAGATCCAAACAACTTTGACAACATTTAAGATTTCTTTACGAAATTCAAATCATTGCTTCTTCAATTATAGGACTGTGAGATCGATAAATCCAAATAGGAAGGTCAATTGATCCTTTCTATTTTGTCTAAATTAGGTCTTGAATATGTTTTTTTTTGTTTCTACATTTCATACAATTAGCCTTGCAATTGGAAATAAATGGAAAATGCCCAGGTTTGGTGCATTTGTTGAGTCTCTCATTCATGAGCGGGATAAGCTCATCAAGTTGGGTTCATTAAAGTCTTCAAATGCACATGCACTTTCCATTCTTGAAAAAGGAAAGTCCAACTCAAAACCAAATCAATAATCCAAAGGCAAAGGAAAGGAAAGAGATCCAAATCCAAGAAAGGGAGGAAATCCAAAACCTCCAGATGACTCTTCTAGGGAAGGAAAGGAAACTCCAAGTGTCCTTATTGTAATAGAGACTATCATCCTAAATCCTATTGCATGTAGAAGACTATTGATCTAATGGAAAAGACTCTTCACTATAATAATCTTAGTCATCACCTTTTAGGAAGTGTTAAGAAGAAGACAAAAGAAAAACCATAAGAAACAAGGGGTAATGGTCATGCTTTGATTTACCTTCATTTTACACTGCATGAATGGATCATCGATTTAGGAAATTCACGTCATATTGCTTCTTCAAATCTTTATTTTTCTTCTCTACAAACATACTCGAGACCTCCGATTCTCATAGGAGACAATTATGCAGTTCAAGCAAATGGACAAGGAAGAGTGCAATTCGAAGATGGAAGTTTTGAGAATGTCTTACATATTTTGAGGCTTTCTCTGAATCTTTTTTCAGCATATTAGATGACACACCTTTACACTAGAAGAAACGTGGAATTTACCCTGGATTCCGCGAGCATTTATGATATGCAAACTAACTTGAATATTACATCTGATAAGGTAAATGATCAATCTCGTCTATATACATTTTATGATTTTGTTCCTTAGTCAGATTCTATTTTTCTAATTAGACATGCACATGAAGAAAGTAGGATTTGACACGAGAGATTTGGACACTTGAATTTCATATATATGCAGTAACTTAGTAAGAAATGGATGGTTAAAGCATTGCCTATCATTGAATTTTCAAAGGGTGTTTATAACAGATGTTCTCTTGGTAAGCATCCACAAGACATGTTGGATAAGGGGCATGCATGGAGAGGCTCTTCACCTTTGGAGCTTGTATACACTGATCTCATGGGTCCATTTCCAGTGCCTTCAATGAGCATTGCAAAATATGTTTTTTCATTTATAGATGATTACACAAGATTCACTTGGGTTTATTTATAGAAACTCAAGTCTGAAGTTTTTCAGCATCTAAATATTTTCAAAGCACATGTGGAAAATAAGTCTGGAAAACGCATCAAGATCCTCCACATAGATAAAAGGAAGGAATATGTCAACAAGTTATCGAGAATCTTTGTAATGAAACAAGCATAGAATTGCAGCATAAAGTTCCTTACACTCCACAGTAAAACAAGGTGCTTGAGAGGAAGAATAGATCTTTGAAATAGATGGCTAGTTGCAGTTTTCATCCAAGATCTCTTCCATAAAAATTGTGGGCGAAAGCTATGAATTGTACTCCATACATCTAGAATAGATCTCCTCATAAATTTTTCATTGTAAAAATACCTTTTGGGGCTTGGATTGACGTGCAACTTGAAGTTAGTCATTTCTGCATTTTGGAATCTCGAGCATGGGACCACATTCCTACAGAGAAGAGAAAGGCTCTGGACCCTTAGAGCGAATGCATGTTTGTTGGATTATGATGAATTCAAAGGGGTAAAATTTCTTGATATCAACACTAAAGAGCTCATTATCAAAAGGAGTGTAAATTTTGAAGAAGATGCTTTGCATGCACCACTAGATGAACTTGTTACAAAGTTTCCCTCACCACTGGTTGATGAGTATGCAGATGATACTTTAGATTATAATTTTTATTTAGATGACCCTTTTCTTGCGACACATGTTGGACCACTAATTATTGAACATTGAGATAATATTTCCTCATGTAGTTTAGAAGATTCTTGACCACCTTCCACACAAAAATGGTGCAGCATGCGTGATCTCTTAAATGATCTTGCCACTATACCTCAGTTTGAGGAAGCTCCACAAGCACTCTTAGATATGGAGTCATGCACGCTCATATGATGCATGCATCTGATGCACAGACCTATGCAAAAGAAACTCATCATCTTGAATGGGAAACAACTATGGATGAGGAATACAACTCTCTCATTGAGAACCAGACTTGGGACTTGGTTCCACTACCTTCCAGTCGTAAACTTGTCGGATGCAAGTGAGTTTACTGGACCAAGAAAGAAGAAGATGACCAAGTTAGTCGATATAAGGCATGGTTGGTGCCCAAAGGATTTTAGCAGGTACATGGTGTTGACTATGATGAGACTTTTTCTCTGGTGGAAAAAATGGATTCCATTCAGTTAGCTCTCTCCATTGTAGCAACAATATGATGCAGGGTGCATCATATGAATGTGAAGAATGCATTTCTTCATGGTGATCTTGAGAAGGAAATCATCTGCATAGATGATATTTTGATAACGTGTAGTTTAGTTTCTGTCATTGTTGAGATTAAAATTGCATTACATAAGAAGTTTTCTATGACAAACATGGGCCTGCTAAATTTCTTCTTTGGACTAGAGATAAATCAGAATGGTTATGGGATTACCATTTCTCAACCAAATAATACTAGAGATCTTTCGGCACGATTTCAAATGAGTGGTTGCAAGCTAGCAACCACACCTTTCTTATCAGGAATAAAGCTTCAGAATGTCGAAGACACGCCATTGGTTGATTGCACATTGTATTGTAAGCTTGTGGGGAGTCTTATGTATCTCACTCACTCCTGTCCTATTCTCTCATATATTGTAGGAGCAACTTCCAGATACATGTAGGAGCTAAATGAGTTACACTGGAAAGATGCAAAGCACATCCTTCGATATGTCCAGGGGACAATCACCTATGGGATTCATTATGCATCAAATTGTTCTTTGGATTTCATTAGGTTCATAGATTCAAATTGGGTTGGTGACAACCTTGATTGCAAGTCCACCTTTGGTTATGTACTTAGTTTGGGATCCGACCCCGTTTGTTGGTTAAGAAAGAAGTAGGTTACCATTTCTTTATCATCAATAGAGGTCGAGTACAAAGGAGTAGTCCATGTCGTCATTCAGGCCATCTAGCTACAACATTTCCTTTCTGAGCTTGGTATCATCATCCATTGTCTGACTATCATATGGTGTGATAATTGGAGTACACTGAAGTTTTGTAGAGATCTAGTGTAGCGACAACGGACCAAACATATTGAGATCCACATGGACTACATAAGAAAAATAATTCATGATGGGAACATTGATCTGTAATACTATCCCAGTTCTAAGCAAACTGTGGACATCTTCACCAAGACTTTCACTGAGCAAAAGTTTAAATTTTTGCAAGATCGTCTGGGGGTGAAGGACACCACTGCCTAACAATTGTGTTTTCTTTACTTTTTTTGCATTGTATTTTTTTTTTTTGGGGCGGGGGTGCGGGGTTCTTCCCACTAAGTTTTCCCTCTTTCCTTTTTTCATGCATTGTACATGGGTACCTAAAATGGCCTTATTGTCGAGATTCATTCATTTTGCATCATACTCACTTAAGTTATGCTTAATGGGGCGTGTCGGTGTACATGCACTTAGTTAGCCTTAATTAGCTTTGGTTAAACTCTAGTGCTTCCAATGAGTCTTGCACTAATAAGAACTTGCAAGATCTATTCTCTAGTAATATTGATAGATTTCATGTGCTTCTCATGTAGTGTTCTGAATGACACAAGAGTAGAAATTCAATCGTATTCCAACAAGCTAATGCAAGACTAGTAATTTATCTCTTGAGCAAGATAATTCTTGTTGTTTAACTTTCTCGACATGTCAATTCACTTAACTCGAACCTATTTGGTTAGAGACATGGTTGAAAACAAAAAGACACTATTGAAGAAACTCAAAACCTTGAAAAATGTTATAGACTCAATAACTTTATGAATAACCCTAGCCTTATGTTACAAAGTGTTTAATAATCATAAAATTGTTAAATATGTAATTACAAAAAGTTTCTCCCTATCTAAATTAAATTTATACCCAATCTAACCCATTGTTTTTAAATATTTCCATTCAATATTACATAATAATTTTTTTAAAGATTTCCATTTCACTATATTATTTTATTGTGACGATGACGAGAAAGGATAAAGCAATAAATTTACTAATTTGCTTGGTTAAAAGTTCTTAAAATTAATCTTTTACATACTCGGTGTCATATTATTTGCTTTTAAAATATCTTTAAAATTTTTTTACATGAATTTGTTTTTACGGTCTCTCTTTATCTTCTTTTATAGAGATTGATCAAACTACCAATATCAGTATTTCTCGTCACGTGTTTCTAAATTTCTATCCTTTTTAATTAAATAATATAATTATTAAAAAAAAAGGGATGAACTTCATTTTTTAAAATTTTTGTCCTGCCCCAAACATCACTGTTTTTCACGAATCGGAGACTTCATATTCACCCCATGCTGTAGCAAAATGGGAGGTTAAAATCTCTTGTGTAATCAATATGTCTCACAATTCTGGAAACTTTTCCAACTGATTCAAAGAACGGGTGTCTTCGTCTAAGAAATGTTTCGAGCAGCGGGTTGATTACATATAACCGGCAGTTTCCAATGTCCATGCCGCAGAAAAATCCCCCTCAAAGAGCATGTCTTGGCTGATAAAATCTTTGTTCGTATAATGTCTTGCGCGTGGCTGGCATCCCACGTATTTTCCAACAAAGCAAACTGTTGATAATTCTGAAATCCTTCTACAAAATCCCAATTTTCACCGTGTGATTTCATATCGGGGGTCTCAAACAAACCCTGGGCGGTGAAGGTCTCCTTAGGAGGTTGGGAATTTTAATTGTAGTCTTCAGAATTTTGCATTGGTTGGCAGATGGCATTTCTCTGAAATGGATGACGCTGTTATGAGGGAATGGCTTGATGATCGGTGGAAGCCTTTGATAGGTTATATCCCATCATCTCTCGCCTTATTGGTTGGCACATGGCATTTCCCCGAAATGGATGACGCTGCTATGAGGAAATGGCTTGATGATCGGTGGAAGCCTTTGATAGGTTATACTCCATCATCTCTCGCTTTATGAAAGATTGGTATTGTTTCCATTTCTTCTTGGTATTGCTTCCATTTCCTAAAGGCTTCAGATTTAGACATTGTTTTCAAGAGTCCCTGGGTATGTGGTAGAAGCTTTCTAGCCCTCTACAGGTGGTATATCGGGTTTGATCCATTAAAAAACACTCCTTCAAATAGTTTGATCTGGGTTAAACTCCCAAATCTTCTACTAGAAATGTGGTATATGGAATCCCTCGCAGAAATAGGAAACTCCATTGGCAAATTCGTTTATGTGGATCTATGGTGCCGAGGAGAAAATGATAAAAGGATAGCGTGGATTCTCATCGAGAAGGCATATAAAGGGGGATACCCTGATCATATTGAGATTGCATGGGGACGCACCAGTATTAAACAAAGGTTAGACTTCTGGGGTATTCCTTTTAGGTGCTCCTCTTGCCACAGAACTGGGCCCCTGATAAAAAATTGCAGGCGCCATGTAATTCCGAAATCAAGGCTGATCCATCGCAGAAGTCGGGTGGACCCTTCCATTCCCCTTGCAGAGAAGCTTTCTTCATCCTCAATTAGTCTATCAGTGACTGATCCTATTGATGAACAGACTCTAAAAAGCTCGGAGCCTCCTCTGTCTCATCGGCTCTCTCCACCGGACCTTTCTTTAGGACCTGATATTAGACAGACCTCCCCAGCTAGTCCTGTTTATCTCGATGATAATAGGTCTTCATCAATTTTTTGCGCGTCCATTCCCGAACCATCGGATGTCAAGGTTGTTCCTTCTCCTCCGCCAATGCCTTTAAGAGATTTTATCGTTGGCACCCATTCTATCACGATCTCATCCTCCTCCCCGGCACCGGATAAGAATACTTGTCTATCCTCTAAAGGTAAAGAGCCCTGGGAGGCTGCTTTCATTTTAATATTTTAAACACCTATGCGCCCTATAAGAACAAGTTCCCCTTCTGGGAAAAAATGTTTGCCTCGGAAATTTTTGAACTTGAATTTCTGATAATTGCGGGAGACCTAAATTTAACCTTAAGCTCTGATGAATGTTGGGGTAAATGCAGAAAAAGAGACCCGCTTGCTGATTGTTTTAAGATGGAACCTCTTAACAAAAATCTTGTGGATATTGCTCCTACTTAAATGATGCCTACATGGGACAACAATGGATCAGGCGAAGCATATATTGCTAAGAGGATTGATCGGTTCATTCTGCATGCGAGCATCATAGACAAAATGGGTATGCCCATCTCTTTTATAGGGTCGGCCTTTTCTTGTAATCATAGGCCTATATTCCTAAGCTGGCGGGAGAAGGGCTTCATAATGGGTTACCCCTTCAAATTTAATAGGACTTGGTTAAAGGTCCCAAATTTCAATGAGATTATATCCAAATCATTGAAGGATCTATCGGAAAGAAATTTATTCCCCCCATTTATGACTTTTAGGGAAAAGATGGTGATAATGAGAAAGGTGTCAAAGGAGTGGCAACAAGACAGGAAAGAAAAAGGACAGGCAAACGCTTCATGACATTCAAAAGGAACTGGACAACATTTTAGGGGCTATGAGTGCAAATGATTTTCCTCTCAGTATCAAATGCCGCTTAAGAGAGCTGGAAATAAGAAAACAAAAGTTTCTGCAACAGGAGGAGGCTTCTTGGAGGCTCAAAAGTAGGGCAATTTGGCTGAAGGACAGTGATCGAAACACTAGATTTTTTCATAAAGTTGCAAATGCAAGGCGGGACAAAAACACAATCTGGAGAATTTTTGATGGAAAGGGTGGTTATTTCGTCTCCCAACAGGATATTTCAAATGAAGTAGTGAGGCATTTTAAAAATCAATACAAAAGGAGGGAAGTCTACGATTTTCAGGATGTTCTTTAGGGGATCGAATTGGCTCCAAAAATGTTTGATGATGATGGGAACACGAGTTTCTTCCAGCAAATCATAGAAGAGGAACTTCTTGGCATTCTCAAAGCTTTTAAAAAGGATAAAAGCCCAGGCCTGGACGGCTGGACCATTGAATTCTACACCCACTTCTTCGACATCATCAAAAAAGACCTGCTATGGATGGTAGAGGCATCCCGTATGTCTGGAGGTATTCACCACAACACATCATCCACTCTGATTGCTCTAATTCCAAAAAAGGATGAAGCGGAATATTTTCATGATTTCAGGTTGATATCTTTATGCAATATCTCTTTCAAAATCATTTCCAAAATTATTGCGGAGAGATTGAAACCGACGCTGGCCTCTTTCCTCACCAAGAACCAACATGCTTTTTTAAAGGGACACAACATTTTGGATGTTGTTGCTATCACACAGGAAACCCTATTTTCAATGATATCAAGGAAGATGGACGCGGCCATTCTTAAAGTCAATCTGCAGAAAGCCTACGATTGTTTGGATTGGGGATTCATGAGGTGTTTACTGGCTAAGATTGGTCTAAACTCTCTATCCATAAATTAGATCATGTCATGTGTAGAAAATGTCCATTACTCGGTGCTTATAAATGGAATGCCTTCTCCTTTCTTTCTAGTGGAAAGGGGGCTTCGCCAGGGGTGCCCCCTCTCCCCTCTTCTTTTTATTCTGGCGATGAACTCTCTCAGTCTACAGATCAACAAAGTCGTGGCCGAAAAGCGATGCAAGCCGGTTAGGATATGCAGGGATATCTATCTATCGCACAATCTTTTTGTTGATGATGTGTTCATCTTCGCCATGCTGTGCAGGGCGTCATGGATCTGCCTCAATGACATTCTTAATAGATTCCAGAGGGCCACTGGGTTATATATTAACAAAGGAAAATCTTCCCTTCACCATAATGACACAAACATGGAAATGGTAATCTGGATTGTTGATCTGCTTGGTATTGTTTCGAAATCGATAAAAGAAGGCTTGAAATATTTGAGTTTTCAATTAAAGGCCAAAGGCTACTCCAATTCGGATTGGAAATGTGTACTGGAAAGATTCTATAAAAAAATCTTGGTCTGGGAAAATAGGGCTCTTTCTCTGGCTGGGAGATTTATTCTATCACAGTCAGTTTTAGCGCAATTAGCTGTGTATTGGGCTCATATTTATTTCCTTCCTGCCAGCATTATTCACAAGATGAATAGATTGTTGGCAAATTTTATATGGGGTGGAAGTTCCAGTCAGAGTAAAATCCACTTGTCGAAGTTGGAGAAGATCTCTATGCCAAAGAAGCTTGGTGGATGGGGCTTGCTTAACATGCGATCTTTTGGCAGAGCGCTATTATGCAAATCGCTGTCGAGAGACATTTATGGAGAAGGTCTGTGGAGTCTAACTATTAGAAAGAAATATCTGCAAGACAAAGATCTGGAATTTTGGTATAGGAGGGGATCAATCGGAGTTAGCCATGGTTCTGCTATATGGCTGAGTCTTAGGAAAGTCCAGCAATACTTCTTGGAGCACTTGAGTTGGAACCTTTTCTCTGGCAACTGAATCTTCATTGGCATTGACTCCATCATTGGTGGGCGCGAACGTGCTTGCTTCCCTGAAAACATTATTCTTTTTCTTCATAGGAATGGTATCTTCACGTGGGATAAACTAATTTCTTCCTGGAGCGGCCCTATCCCCATGTGGAAAGACGCACATGATCTTCACTTGCCTGTCTCACTTCTTCCAGAATGGAAATCAATTAAAAATTCTCTTTGCAGCATGGGAATCCATCGCTCTGGAACAGTGGACTAGCTTATATGGATTGTTCCAAATGCAAAATCACCTGCTAGTGTAAAAGACATATATGCTGACATGATTTATTCCAAGGCTTCAATCTCCTACTCTATATTCCCCCAAAGTTTCTGGAAATTGGGATGCCCTCTTAAAATGATCTTGTTCTCGTGGCTGGTCTTCAACAACTGCAATTTGTCATGGGACAACTTGAGGAAGAAGTGCTGGCATGGTCCGAGTAGATGTTCTATGTGTGAAGCTGCGGAGGAATCCAACCTTCATATGTTTTTCCAATGCGGCTCCTCCCTACATATCTGGTATGAATTGTCTCTGCTTTATGGTTTTCCTCATGATGTTTTTGTTTCAGTCCAGGTTGCTTTTCAATGGTGGTGCGCGCAAAAAGATTCTTGGCGTTCTTTGTTTATCATAGTCTTATGGAGCTTATGGAAATGGAGGAATTCCAAGATCTTCCAAGATTCAAAAGAGCCTCTAATTTCTTCCATGCATCATATTTTATCCACTCACGATATGTTGCCTGTTAAAAAGCACAAGATGAAATCGCATCGCAAAAAAGAGGTGGCAGTCCCTCTCAATTGTATGCCCTGTGCTTTCTTTGATGGGGCCGAGCAGAACCATGTGGATGTGGGGTTCATGTAATCATGGATGAGAAGCTGCAATATTTTTTATCTTGGAACGGGGGGAGTGGTAGAAACAGCTTGGCTGAGGCAAGGGCTCTTGCTGGACTGCTTGCCTTCTATGTGTTTTTGGAGATTCAGAACATTTCAATATTCGGTGACTCTAAATCCATGATTGACCATGTTAGGGGTGCCTGCCACATCAGTTGTCCTCATTTATCTGGGTGGATGGATGGGATTATGTACTTTTGGAATAATATGGTACAGTGCTCAATCAACCACATTCCCCGCTCCCAAAATGTTCAAGTTGACTGTCTGTCGAAGGAAGGATTGTCTTTAGAGCCTGGTTCTTGGTCTTTGATGATTTCTGATGATGATCGTTCTTGCTTCATCCAGGATTTTTCCATCCCTGAGACTATGATCTGATCTTTTTGTTTCTTCCCTATCCATACTTACTACTCAGATATTCTCTTTTTGCTATTAGTATTTACGTATCTATTGATCCTTGCTTTTGTAAAGACTGTTTTTTGCTATGGTTTTGATATGATCTTGTTCTGATCTCCATAAGGAGGTCCTATATCTGTAAGTTTTTGGGTTTCATATGTTCGCAAGGACGCTAGTTTTGGCCCTTGCTATCTCTTATATGTAGTCTTTATATTGACTCAATATAATACTATGAAGATTTTTCTCTTTGAAAAATGCAACTTTTAGGAGATTCTGATCATCCGAAAAGCGCATTATTCCAGCCAACCACCCAATCGGCTTTTTTGTCTCCGTCTTCATCACCTCGCCTGAACGTGAACTCCGTTACCTCCATCACCATCACCTCGCACGCCGACTGCTTATTTCAACTTCACCAACCCCGCCAATGCCTTAACAAGCGTATGGCAATCGCGCCAACTCGATTTGAAAAATTCATGTGAACCGGAGCATCCCCTGCTACCCCGCCCTTTCCCAGAGCAAAACCACGGAGCGAGCGAAATGCGGTTTTATGGGCAGTGATGATCGTTGGGTATGCACAGAATGGATAGGTGGGTGAAGCGTTCAAGCTGTTTAAGGAGATACTTGAGCCAGATATGTTCACTCGGACAGAGTGCTACCTCTACTGAGTGAGGGAAGGGTGCTGGGGGCCAAAAGGGAGGATCCAAGAAAAATCTCGTCATGAAATCAGTCAAGGCCGGCCTTCAATTTCCTGTTGGAAGGCTTGCCAGATATCTGAAGAATGGCAGATATGCCAAGAGGGTTGGGATTAGAGCCCCATTTTTCTTACAGTTGTGCTTGAATACCTAGCAGCTGAGGTTCTTGAATTAGCAAGAAACACTGCCAGAGACAACAAGAAGAATAGGATAATTCCCTGGCATATTCAGCTGGCCATGAGAAATGACGATGAATTGGGAAAGCTTTTGGGGAAAGTTACCAGAGCTCATGGAGGCGTAATTCCCAACATTTACCAGGTGCTGTTGCCCAAGAAGGCTAGAGAAAAGACGCTAGAGAAGGCTAAAGGTACAAAGAAGTCCTAGTGGCATTTGGATTTTGGGGTTTTGGCGTATTTTTAAGCATCCATAGCCATGAATACGAATGTGCCTGATTTGACCGTCAGCGGGCCTGGGTTTCGTGATTTTGGGTTTTTTTGTGTGACTTTGATGCTAATGTTGCAACCTTCGAAGGTTTTATGGGTTACGGTCCCTGTATGGCATGTTTCACCCTGTTTTGTTCGTGTGGAATCGATCTGGAGGCTGGTGGTGATGCCTTTTGTATAGTAAATAATTTGGATTAAAATCCTTTTTTCTATGTGGTTCATTTGCCAAGTTTTATAAGTTTGAAACACAAAAGCCTTTTGTGAATTGCAGGTTCTCACTTACTATTAAATATAATCCCTATTTTAATTTCTGAAAAACTAGAGGTGGTTATATTCTTGGTATGGTATCTACCATATTTGAGCAAATCATTAAATTCGGAAACCATAACCTTTAATTGTGTTGAGATTTTAAGATAAGCGATACAAATAAATTTAAGGATCCAATTGCTTCCTCATCCAAGGCCAACTCAAAGCCAAATGATTCTCACCATGAAACTCTGAAACAAATTGATGATATCAATTATTATAAATAAACTCACTCAAATTAATGTAAAAAGCTATGACCAGCAAGGGCACAATTCCTTCAGGAATTTCCATTTTTGTTTTTAGAAATTTTGTCAGGAATTCCAATTTGTTTGTTTTTTTTTAAATGTGATTGTGCAATTCATTTTTTTGAGAACTTTAGGGCCATCAAAATTATGAAACTTGATCACTATAATTAGATTGTCGAAAATTTCTGGCAAATTTTCTTAAAATCTGGAATTTCTATTATATACCACCAAGACTACGCGAATCTAAAACACTACTCCACCGTGAATTGCGAGTCATTCCGGCTATGACCACTGACTTCTCCTGTTGTTCACTTTCCCATAGTTTGGTACTCAGTTTAGGGTATCAAAATGGATTGAATTATTCAAATACTAATAAAATTTATAAAATGTATGATGTTATGTTCATTCTAGGTGTTTTTATAATTTTTTAAGAAAAATTTATTCTTGCAACAACTCTTAAAATTATGCCTGAATTTTTATGCTAGATATGCCATATATGCCATATATTTTATGTCGATAAATATTTTTTTATCTTAGGCTCCTTTGTATCATCGCCAATGGAATACTGCAGTTGTATAATTAAGCCTTGAGTTGAACAATTAACATCAGTTCAAGGAAATTCATCAATAATCCTAAAATGGGAAAACCCTGACTCCATATAATGTTGCCACTACTGCGATATGAGAAAATCCAAGAGATTGTTAGAAGGAATTTTATCAATCCAGAGATTATACAATAAATTGAAAATACAGTGAAAATATCATTTTATTTCCCAAAAGTCCTAACAACCAGAAAATGGTGTACTAGATACAAAGTACTTTTTTCTATGTGGTTCATTTGCCAAGTTTTATAAGTTTGAAACACAAAAGCCTCTTGTGAATTGCAAGTTCTTACTTATTATTAAATATAATCCATGTTTTAATTTCTAAAAAACCAAAGGTGGTTATATTCTTGGTACAGTATCTACCATATTTGGGCAAATCATTAAAATCAGAAACCATAACCTTTAATTGTGTTGAGATTTTAAGATAAGTGATACAAATAAATTTAAGGATCCAATTGCTTCCTCATCCAAGGCCAACTCAAATCCAAATGATTCTCACCATGAAATTCTAAAACAAACTGATGATATCAACAATCAAGAAATGCTAAAAACTTACCCAACAGGAAGGGGGTTGTAATTTAATAGCAGACACTGAATTCAATGTGTCCTCCTCCATATCTTTAACCATGGAATCCATTAACGCGTTCATGTTATTATTTTCTTTAGGCCCTACAGTGCAGTCACTCATAAACTAACTCATAAAGTGGCCAATATAAAGTCTATGTCAACATAAAACCATATATATATATATATATATACAGCGAGATTCTTGCAGGAGTGATTGAATTTTAAGGAATATGCAGTGAATAGAGGATTAGGGAGACTATGGAAAGAAAGAAACTAACTACTTCTAAAATGACCAGGTGTTAAAGGCCCCGAAAATCGGGTCAACAACAAGGGGGATACCCGTCCGGTTCGGACCTTGGTTGGCAGCTCTTTATCCGTTTGGTATAGCGGGTCCGACTGGGGATATGGGACCAGTTTCTCAATTTAGTGTGTGTGTGTAAGAAATATGGGTATTTCTGTTCTAAATAGAATACTTCTATCTTAATTCTAATCTAATGCTATGCGATTGTATTCTAACAAACACAAAAAACATCAAAATTTATGCTAACCCGGGGTGTGATCTTTCTTCTATGCGATCTAAAAAGATTTCAAACAATAACTGGTAATAAGGATCATTCAACTATTATAAGAAAAGAATTCAATAAGGATGAACTACTTCGTATAAGAAGTTAGACGAAACAATTGTGAAAACTTATTGCATAAATGAGCTATTCATACACTAAACATAAACAAATAGTTATCACCGTACAAAAGTGCCAAATGGTAACTCAGACATCCATGCTGTAATATATAAACAACTAAAAATTGAATATCACTTTAACGCATAAGCAGAAATGGTTAAGAGATAAAAGTACTATTTATAACTAGTCCTACTCATGAGCTTCAAGCGACAATTGATTTATCTATCCTTGATTTAACATCCACTAAGAGTACAGAAGTGCAACATCAGTAGCAGATATCAAATAAACCCTGTTCCATTCATTCACCAAAACCTCCTCTGAGGGTGCAAAAGTGCATGTTCTGAGGACAAGTTTTTGATAAATTTTTGGACCCTTCTCCAAATGCATGAGAAGAGTTTTTTTTTTTTTTTTTGTAAGCTGGGTAGGTCCTTTTCTATTAACATAAGAGAATATTTACATGCATCAGGGTGGCCTCACCCTGCCCCGAAGGGAAACCGGGTATTTTGGCCACCCACAGTTTTCCACAACACAACAAAATAGAGAGTTTCCATCTGTTAAGTCCTAGTTTCAAGTCCTTTATCTATATTCCTATATCTACCTATATATTGCTTCCTAAAAAACAACAAAATTTTCATGCCTACAGGATAGAAAAAACAAAACAGATTCCCATACAGGACAGAACATGCCTTTGATCATTTCTTTTCAGGCTCAGCTTGCTGAGCTTTTTCCTTCTTCACCAGCATTCCACTTGCCTCCAGCTGTTGGTGCAGGTCCTCCAATCTTTTATCTTGCATAAGCAGGGTTATGACTATGTTCTTTAGTTCTTTTTTCACATTTGGGATACTCTGAACCATCTCAGCCATCTCCATGGCCACCTGTTCCAAAGCTTTTGCCATTAACCTCTTCATGACCCAATACAAGTGAAGAGATTGCATGTAAAGGGTCATTATGCCTCTGGTATGACCAGGATCAGGCATAAGAGCAATCCAATCTTCCATCTCTTCTTCAGATTGAGCCTGGATGGCTTCTTCTTCCCAATGCTCCATGATTCTCCTGATCTTTGGGTTAGATTTCTCCCTGTACTCCTGCTCAGCTATTCTAACTCTATTTCCAATGGTTTGACGTGTTCGTCTCCTCTCCTCTCCCACGACAGGCTCTGCTTCTTCTTCCATGCTTGGGCTGCATTGGCGCCCTCTCCGACCTCTCCTCTCCGCTAGGTCCTTCCTTCGCCGGCCGCCTCAGCCCCTGCGTCCCCTTCCTCCTCTGCCCTTGCCGCGAGATCCTCCCCTGCTCCTTCCTGCGTACTGAACTGGATCGTCTGCCGCGTCATCATCAGCCTCGTCTGGTATAGTTTTCCACCTGTCTTTCCAAACGTCTCCTTCCTGCTCTTCGCTTTCCTCCTCTGATATCTCAAAGATTTGAATTTTCGGCTGTCCCTCATCCTCCACCTTACGCTTGCCTTTCCTGTCTGCTGCAATCTTGCTCTGGTCCTCAGGACCCCCGCTGCGCAACCATCTTCTCCCACTACCGCTACCTTTCGCCTCCATCTTCCTTCTTCCTCTGCGCCTGTCTCCTCCCACTTCCCTTACGAAATTGTTCAGACTGTAATGACTCTCTGGGCACCTGACTTCAGAGTTACTGCTCCCTGCGCGACTCTGATCCCATCGACCGCATTCTAACTTAAAACTCACCTACCCCGCGTTATTATTACTGAGGTTATGATGATAGATACTCCCAAGGTCAGAATCCTTGTTAGTTGTTCCATACGCCGTCCTTCCGTCCCTTCCCGTGCTCAGACCACCTGCAACCTTTCCCTACCGGCCATTCCACTTGCCTATGGCCATTATACCTTGATCACCTTCGCCTGCGACCTGATTGCTATGCCACCAATTCACTATTACGTTCCTTTCCAGCTCATCCAGCCCGATCGGGCGATGAGAAGAGTTTAAATACTACTAACTAAATAACTTATTTTCAGAAATTAAGGATTCGGTTTAAATGACCATCCTTTTCTAAGCAAAACTATTTCTAAAATTAAATCTACTATCTAACTATTTCTAAATTTGCTCCTTAATGTCGCAAGCATTCAGTATTTTCCTGAGTGGAGTCGGCTCACTGTCTTCCGTCTTTGGTTGAGTTTAAGCAAACAGAATCGACAAGAGCTGGCATTATCTTCTCAGTAAAATTGATGATATACTTGAGAGTCATCCAATGAATATGTGACATTACCATGTATACCTGGTAAAAATCCCATTTCAACTTGGTTAACCCTTGGACTGCTTTTGCTTTTCCTTTAGTCTTCTGTTTCCAGTTTGTTTCTATCGCTGCTTTCTTGCAATTTTCGGGGCTTGCAGGAGACTGAGTAACTAGGAGCCTTCCTTTTCGAGCAAGTTTTCTTAGCGATGTGCGATTATCGGAAACTGCCTCTGTTTCTTGATCCGGGCTTCCCTGATGCGTTTTTCGCCTCTTGCGCCTTTTCCTCTCATTGCATATAAAACTCAAAATTTGTAAAAATAGTGAATTCGTGAGCTCTTGACCCTGAGAATTAAACTGTCTGTTTCTGGTATCAGCATCGTTCAGTACCCATTCAACCATGGCTGTATATGAGAAATCTGTGATGGACACCTCAGAAGAGTTCTGCGGCTCTTTCTCTCCCTTAAGTGGATTAGATGTGCCTTCCGAAATGGACATTGGAGTGTTGTCTTACCTCCTCATAGTTTTCTGCACACTGCCTTATATAACGCTTCGTCCTTCTTTCTTGCAGTTTACATTTGAGGTGGAAGTAATGATAAAAAATAATGACAGGAAAACTTTAAATGCTGAAGATATGCAAAACATGCCACCTTACGTGAACTAGTTCTTCGAAAAACACAACACCATACTTCATTAACAACTGGCAACAACTCATTGATTTGCATTAAAATGCATGACCAACTCTTGGTGAAAAAGTTTTCTCGAATAATGAGCCAGAACCAACTGCGATGGAGAGATCCTGTGATTTTGCTTTGCGATATCACAGATCACTGTATCGCAAATCGCAATTTCATCATGTTTTTCTATCGCAAGGTCGCAGTGTCGCAATATCGCAACATCGCAATTTCGCAGTGTCTCAGTATCGCAATGTCGTAGTATCGCAACATCGCAATTTCACAGTATCGCAGTATCGCAATGTCGCAGTATCACAACATTCCAATATCGCAGTATCGCAGATCACTTAATCGTTATGTGTAATTCATGTGATTTTTGCGATGCGCGATATGTGATATCACATATCGGTGATTTTAGAGTTTTTCAATGTGAGTGTTTTTTTAACGTATGCGATGCGATGAAGTTTCGCGTCACAATCTCGTGTTTTCTATCATTTTAACTCATTAGAAGGTACCCTATCATTCTTTGCGCGATGTTATATCTCTTAAGGAGTGAATTTTACTTTCTTCATTATGAAACTTATGTTTTTTTTTTTTTAGATTCTTCAAGGTATTTTCCTAAGTCCATGATGTTGTAAGTTTTATCTAAAAGAAAATATAACACTAATTCATTTTTTAGATTTTTACTGAGGGTCCCCACTTATTTAGTATTAGCAATAAAACTTCATAAGGAGGGGGGTTGTTGGTGGCCACAACAATTGGCGATTCACTTGGAAGAACTAGTTATCTCTGTGTTTCTATTGAATTTTTTCAGCTTCCAAAACAGAAAATTTTTCAGAAAATTAAACTTTATTATGGAAATATAAAGTAGATTATGCTCTAACCTGTCAATGACATTTTGTTTAAGCTATTTTCAACTTTGATTATTTTCTCCCTCAAGTTAGTCCTTGTGTTTAGATCAGCCATTACCTGGTTTGTAAAAATAAGACAAAGTCTTCTCTGTAAACCAGTTTTAAATATGATCATTTGTTGCAGGTAGAGCCTCTGCTGCCAGCAGGAGTTTATAGCCTCGACAGGGTTACCTGTTACCCAGCAATGATCCTGTATCCTACTTAAAGAAACCTACAACTCTCAAAGAAGAATCCACATCCACACTTATTGCTTTGATTTTCTTTTTTATTCTTAAAGAGCAATGTCTTGGTTTGATAGCCAATTTATGACACAGTCATTCACTCGATTTATAACTTTGTTGAACAAGCTGGCTCGTGATGAGACCCCTTGCCTCTTGATTGTCACAATCTTGAGTCATTGCCCTATTGTGGTATGTAGTATTTGGCAAAGTCGACAAGTTATAATATTTGTGATTATGATAAGCCAGCTCGTGATGAGACCTCTCATTCTTCAAGATGAAGTGTATTCTTGGATTATTCCTCTGAAAGTTGTGATTTCCTTGGCAGGGAGGAAGTCATTGTTTCCTTTAGATAGCTTTCGATGACAATGATAGAGTTTTTGGAAGTAGCTGTTCTACAGAGAATCTTTATTTTTTTATTGATACCTTTCATTGCATTGATATAAAACAATTTCTTCACTAAAGGTTATTTTCATCAGACTTTATGAAGTTGAAACTAGTGTCATATCTAGGTTAGAGTCTTTAACTGTATCTTTCAATAATAAAGATCAATTTTTCAAAAGATTTGCTATTTATACAAGCGAAAAATCAAAATCTGAAAGAGAGTTGGTGTCTTTTTCGTAAATGCCTAATGTAACCATTCACAACTGGTTTTATTATGAAAAGAAAACTATTACTCTACAAAAATAGAAGAATAATCTTCTATGGAAAATATTTCTTAAGAATTTGTCCATTGACAGGCAAAGAGTCTCTTTTACCTGCTAAATCTTATAACACAAATGTTGATGGACCTAAGACTTCTACAATTTGAAAAGGACCAAGCCACATTCTTTAAAATTTTGTATGCTTCCCCTTTTCTTCATATGCCTTGTACCATTTTAAAACTAAGTCTCCCATCTAAAAATATTTTTTGGTCATTATGTTTGAATCAAAAGAGGATTTTACTAGTGCTTCATGATGAGCATGCGTTTCCTTAGCCTGTTCTCGTTGTTCTTCTAATTTGATTATTTCCATTTGTCTTAGGTGTAATGAGGAATTTGGTACTTCATCAATGTATTGAACTAGAGACAAAGAGGGAATTTGCTAAGTGAGTCGGAAGAACCACTTCTTTCCCATAAACTAAATTAAAGGGAGAAGTGATGATGGAAGCTTTTCTCGTTATTCGGTCTACCGACAAAGCGTATATTAAGGATTTATGCCAATTTTTATGATTTTTGTCTACTGTTCTTTTGATAATCCTGATTAGGTTTTTATTTGTAGACTCAGCTAACCCATTGCCCTGTGGATAATAATTGGTCGAATATTTAAGTTTGAATCCTCTTTTAAGCGCAAATTAAGTCATTGCATTTCCAGAAAAGTATGATGCATTATCAAACATTAAAGAGGAAGGCAATCCAAACCTGGTGATTATAAATTGATCTATGAACTCAATGATATTTTCAGCATTAGCCGTCTTGAGTGTTGGGTTGTGTTATATTCTTTCCACGACTAACCTACGTAGTGAACCGGGGGGTTAGAGGGGGGGCAGAGCCCCCCCCTCCGTTGTGCTGATTGCGCATTGGGGGTTTGAGGGGGGCAGGTAGCCCCCCTTTACGGGGTTCGGGGCAGCGCCTCGAGAAAATTTTTTTTGGACCCTATATTAGGTTGGGTGAACCTACCTGTGGTTTTCGGTCCATGGTTTTGGACGCGATGGTTTTCGGTCCATGGTATTGGATGCTTTGGCATGTATAAATATGT
>APFE030778801.1:0-19574 GCA_000404065.3 Pinus taeda | reverse complement strand
AAGGATATATCTATGTTGCTTGGAAGAGTGAGGAACGATCTCACCTATTATGTCCAATCCCCACTGACTGAAAGGTTGGTCGATGTTAACTGGTTGTAGTGGTAAGGATGGCTTCTTTTGTCTCCCAGTAGTAGTTTGGCAGACTTGACATTTCCTCACGTAACTGTGCGAGTCTTTGAATAACGTGGGCCAGTAATACCCTGCGCACAAGAGTTTATGTGCAGTAGCATCTCCAGCATAGTGTCCGCCTACTGGCCCATCGTGGAGCTCCTGCAAAACTTTATCAGCTTCATATTTCTCAAGACATCTAAGGAGAACAGAATCGTAATTCATTCTAAAAAGAATATCATTTATGATCTGATATTGTTTGGCTTTCAACCTTAGAGCTCTTTTCTTCGTATGATCGAGGTATAAAGGAGCATATCCATTCTTAAGATAATAAATGATATCAGCGTAAAATGACTCTTCATCATTTAGGCTTACCTCGCACACTTATACCTCTATAGATGGAATTTCATAAATTTGCGACGCTCCAGCCAACATTTTGCAAAAGCCTTGACCTCTTACAATGTTTGCTGGTTTAATTTCTATGTCATATTCTCGTAAGGTAGTTACCCAATTGGCCCTCTTCTCACCCACATCCTTTTGTACTAGAAGATTCCTTACCACTGGAAACGGTACTATAATTTTAGTATGGGTTTTGAGTAGAAAAGGCCTGAAGTATTTGATTGCTTTGAAAATGGCATAAGCATGTTTCTCCACATCTGAGTAATTTAATTCAGCACCCTGCAAATTTGAACTGAAAAAAGCAATTGGTGCTTCCTCCTTTTCTTGATTCGTTTGAGTGAGTATCGCAACATATGACCTATCTGAGGCAAATGTGTATAAAATAAAAGGCTCTGAAAAATTCGTAGTTGCTAAAGATGGAGCATTAATAATAGCCTGTTTCATCAGGTTGAACGCTTCATGTTTATCTTGGCCCCATTTAAATTAGACTTATTTTTTTATCATAGTTTGTAAAGGAGATATGATTCGTGAAAAATCTGGAACAAATCTCTTTACAAAATTGATTTGACCAAGGAAAGATTGCATGGCTTTTTTGTTATGAGGTAGGGATATTTCAGAAATTTCTTTGATTCTGTCAGAGTTGATGTGAATTCCAGATTTTGACACTATGAATCCTAGAAGTTTCCCTTCACTTAATGCGAAAAAAGATTTCTTTGGGTTAAGTGAAATTATGTACCTTAAACATCGTTGGAAGATTTGTTTCAAGTCTTTGAGATGGTTGCTTTGTTTCATGGAGTACACGGTTATATCATCCAAATAAATTACTACAGATTTATTAACTAAACCTTTAAATGCAATGTCCATGGCTCTCTGGAATGTGGCACCGGCATTAATCAAACCAAACGGCATCTTTCGATATGCATATGTGCCCCATTTAGCTCTGAATGTGGTCTTCAATTAATCATCAGGATGTACCAGAACTTGATTGTATCCTGAAAATCCATCCAAGAAAGACATTAATTATGAGCCTTCCACTACCTGCAATATCTGTTCCATAGGTGGTAAGGGAAAATTGTCTTTTTGACAGGGTTTGTTAAGATTGCGAAAGTCAATACAAATTCTAATATCTCCGTTTTTCTTTCTAACAGGTACCATATTAGAGACCCATTTAGAATGTCTGACGAAAAAGATATCTTGGCTTTCAACAACTTATTGAGTTCGGTTTTTATCTGATTTTCTAAGTTGGGATGAATCTTTCTCAATTTTTGTTGGACAAGTTTTTCATTATCGGTCATTGGAATAGTATGTTGGATGATAGAAGTGTCGTATGTTTTGAGTTCATCATAGTTCCAAGCAAAAACGTTTTTTTATTGTCTCAAAAGACGAATATATGCTAGTTTTTCTTCAGGGGCTAGGCCAAGGCCTAGATTTATGTTTTGGGGGTTTGGCATTTGGTTCCTAGGTTTACTAATTCATAATTCAAAGTTGAACTTTGGAGCTTCGAATTGGTAGACCTTTTAAACCGATCTTTCAAATCGTACAGGTCTTCTAACTTGACCACTGATTTAGGTATAACATTGTTAGTACTATCTTGTTGTAATTGTTAATCATGTTGATCTTCGTCGATTATTTGGTTGGAGTAGGATCCTTCAGAAGTAAGGAAATTTACTATATCAGGATCGTCGTTGAATATTCTCAAATTTGTGATGTTGTTAGGAATAGAAGGTCTAAAGTTTACTATTGAGAATCTATCTGGACTAAAATCTTCTGAAGGAATGAGCTGGGAAGCTACGTTAGCTAAAAGGTCGGCGCTTGCATTCTAGAGTCTGGGAATTGATGAAATATTCAATGCTATAAAATGCTCAGTCAAATCTTGAACTAAAGATTGATAGTGTTTTAAATGACCTGATAAACAATGTATAGTATTTTGTACCTGTCTGACTATAATTTCAGAGTCTCCGAAGACTTGGAGGTACTTTATATCTAGCCCGATTGCTTTGTACAACCCTTGGACTAAAGCCTCATATTCTGCTGTATTGTTGGTACAATCAAATTCGGGCCTACATGTTAACATGATTTTATCTCCTTTTGAACTAATTAGCACGCATCCTGCTCCTGCTCCTTCGTTAAATTTAGAACCATCAAAAAATAATTTCCAAAACAAAGATTTATTTACAGGTCTATCTAAAAAATTGATACATTTTTAACTATCCGTTTGAGAAAAAATTTCGACTTGGGACAAAACAGAATGTTCTAAATAAGGTGACGTATGAGCATTAAAATTGCCGAGAAAAGAATCCACTGAGTAATTGCCAATTATGCTACTGTTTTATATTTGCTACTTGTTCATTTTTCCCCTCTAATTCTGTACTATGTACTTCTGATGTAATTTCTCGTCTCAACTTTTTATTGATTTGGACTTACCATTGTAGGATAAGCCACATTGGCGCGAACCAGTCAGTTGCGAAGTATCCATTGCAGTTTTTTCTGACCAATCCCTTGCTTAGAATTAAGCCATTAAAATTCACGGATTCAGCGACTAAATGCTCAATAACTTGACATTACCTTCGGGCTTGGATGACAGCCTTATGGTTACTTGATTTAGATTTGCCAATGACTCGACTTGAGGAATCGATCCGAACTTGAAACTATGCAAAACCAGCAGATTTTCTGTGGTTTGAACGTTAATTTGGTCATATGGACTTGGGTAAAATTATTTGATGAAGCACTAAATCCCACTAAACAATTATGTACATTTTTGTTAAAAATTTCAATAAGTAAGGAGAAAAGGGGGAGTATGAGATCTCGATCTACCTCCAATTAAAGCGATGTCATTTGGATCAATCTTGTTAGTCGTATTAGTTGGAGGTCTTCCCATGTTCTGAGAAGCTTGCGAAATTACAGCGACAAGCAAAGGTGCAACTGGCACAGCATGTAATTCTTTCATCATTATCTTTTGTTGATGCTTTAGCTTGCTCAATTCGTACATAGTGATGTTGGCTCTAGTTTTTTTCATGTCTTCTATAATATTGTACTCCAATTCATCCAAAACGATCAGTGTTTTAGACGGAGTAGGTGAATCTGTTTGGACTAGGCTAGTTTGAGTCGCTTTAGATGTCGTTTTCTTTGTTGCGACTTTATCCTTTGTTGCAGAGCTTGCGCTCTTTGGTTTTGGGGTAGTTTGGGGAGGATCAAGCTGACTTCTACTTTGTGTGTTAACTGGGAATACTTCTTGATCTTCCTCTTGTGGGAGGATGAAATCCCACATTCCTTGTAATTCTACAACTTCTTCATCATTGGTTTGCCCTTCAGTGGCAATTTCCTCTTCCTCTTCCTTTGATTCAGCACTTTTTATAGCATTAGGTGGCCTTGAATCCGTTGATGAGCCTCTTTTAAAAGCTCTGTAGGGTCTTTTTAAAGAAGTTTCTGCTACTTGCTTTTTTATGTCGACCATTTCATTGGACATGGTCTTCAGAACTTTTTGCAATCCCTCCAAATCGAATGGATCTTTTGCTTGTTTTTTCTTGGACTCTTTTTTGAAGGTGACCTTCTTAAATTTACATTCTTCTATCATGGATTTCTTCTCTAAGGCTATTATACCTTTCTCTACTGTTATAGCTTCTTTCATGTTAGGGTTGTTTTATTCGCCCTGTCCACGAAGATTGCTATGTTTGATGGTAATGCAGTGATATACCATTCACATCACACTTCCTCGCTGGGTTGGGAAGCAGTAGGAATTTTGTTTAGAATTTTATTGAAATGTAGATTGAAGTCTTTGATAGGCTCTCTAGATTCTGCCCTAAGGTTGGATAGGTCGTTGATTAACGTTGCCGTAGACCTGTCGTCACCAAACTTGGTTAGGAATTGGTCTTGGAAGATGTCCCAACTGGGAATAGATCCAGAGGGTAATGAGAAATACCATGATTCGGTTGTTCCTTGTAGAGTATAAGGAAACAGTCGAACAACAACATATTCATTAGTAACCTCGTTGAGGTTAATGGATAGCATAAAGTTGTTTATGTGCTTTTCTGCTAGCATGCCTGCCTCGGGATTGAACTTAGGCAGCCATTTCTCAGGATGGTCCGGTATTTGATTCAAGGGTGCAAGCATTAAGACTGCCCCAGGGTTGTTCCATGGAGACTGGGCCATTGCTGAACTGCTAACAGGGGGATTTGCAGAAGATGATCCCTGTGGTTGGGAAGATGAGGTGATTATGATCGCAGATGATTGAGGAGGAGTTGTAGGGATTCCACTGGGTGGATTGATAATGCTCTGGGGTGGAGGAGTGGATGGTTGACTTCGCGGTGGAGAGGTTGAGATGGATGATGTTGATGAAAGAGTCTCGTTGTCGGACCCTTTAGGTGACTTCCTTGCTCTTTTCCTTTTGGGAAGAGGTAATTCGGTTGGCCGAACACCAAACTTTTCACTCTTTAATCTGGTCAGAGGATGAGCAGGGTTATACTGCGAAGTCACGCTGCCCTGAGATTTATCAGATCTTTGAGGGGAAATAGAAAATCGCTGAAGTTTATGAATCAGAGATTCGACTTCAGGAGGTTCAATAACAGATTGTTATGAAATGTCAGGGTTTGTAGCAGCGGTTGATGCTCTAACGACTTCTAACTCTGGATTTAAGTGTAATGGAGAAGTCGGGGGAGATGGTGAGGGCGATTTACTCTTAGAATGGTATTTTGATTTGGATTTACTTGCCATTCATGGTTCAGGCCCTCCTTCTAGCGCCACATATGTTGAAGGCCCCGAAAATCGGGTCAACAACAAGGGGGATACCCGCCCGGTCCGGACCTTGGTTGGCAGCTCTTTATCCGTTTGGTATAGCGGGTCTGACTGGGGATATGGGACCAATTTCCCAATTTAGTGTGTGTGTGTGAGAAAGATGGGTATTTCTATTCTAAATGGAATACTTCTATCCTAATTCTAATCTAAGGCTTTGCTATTGTATTCTAAAAAACAGAAAAAACATCAAAATGTATGCTAACCCAGGGTGTGATCTTTCTTCTATGCGATTTAAAAAGATTTCAAACAATAACTGGTAATAAAGATCATTCATCTATTATAAGAAAAGAATTCAATAAGGATCAACTACTTCGTATAAGAGGTTGGACAAAACAGTTGTGAAACGTTATCGCATAAATGAGCTATTCATACACTAAACATAAACAAATAGTTATCACCATATAAAAGTGCCAAATGGTAACTCAGACATCCATGTTGTAATATATAAACAACTAAAAACTGAATATCACTTTAACGCATAAGCAGAAATGGTTAAGAGATAAAAGTACTATTTATAACTAGTCCTACTCATGAGCTTCAAGCGACAATTGATTTATCTCTCCTTGATTTAACATCCACTAAGAGTACAGAAGTGCAACATCAGTAGCAGATATCAAATGCAAATATCAAATAAACCCTATTCCATTCATTCATCAAAACCTCCTCTAAGGGTGCAAAAGTGCATGTTCTGAGGACAAGTTTTTGATAAATTTCTGGATCCTTCTCTAAATGCATGAGAAGGGTTTAAATACTACTAACTAAATAACTTATTTACAGAAATTGAGGATTCGGTTTAAATGACCGTCCTTTTTTTAAGCAAAACTATTTCTAAAATTAAATATACTATCTAACTATTTCTAAATTTGCTCCTTAATGTCGCAAGCATTCAATATTTTCCTGAGTGGAGTCGGCTGACTGTCTTCCGTCTTTGGTTGAGTTTAAGCAAACATAATCAACAAGAGCTGGCATTATCTTCTCAGTAAAATTGATGATATACTTGAGAGTCATCCAATGACTATGTGACATTACCATGTATACCTGGTAAAAATCCCATTCCAACTTGGTTAACCCTTGGACTACTTCTGCTTTTCCTTTAGTCTTTTGTTTCCAGTTTGTTTCTATCGTTGCTTTCTTGCAATTTCTGGGGCTTGCAGGTGACTGAGTAACTAGGAGCCTTCTTTTTCGAGCAGGTTTTCTTAGCGATGCGCGATTAGCTAATCGCTAATCGGAAACTGCCTCTGTTTCTTGATCCGGGCTTCCCTGATGCGTTTTTCGCCTCTTGCATCTTTTCCTCTCATTGCGTATAAAACTCAAAATTTGTAAAAATAGTGATTCCGTGAGCTCTTGACCCTGAGAATTAACCTATCTGCTTCTGGTATCAGCATCGTTCAGCACCCATTCAACCATGGCTGTATATGAGAAATCTGTGATGGACACCTCAGAAGAGTTCTACAGCTCTTTCTCTCCCTTAAGTGGATTAGATGAATCTTCCAAAATGGACATTGGGGTGTTGCCTTTCCTCCTCATAGTTTTCTGCATACTCCCTTGTATAATGCTTTGTTCTTCTTTCCTGCAGTTTACATTTGAGGTGGAAGTAATGATAAAAAATAATGATAGGAAAACTTTAAATGCTGAAGATATGAAAAACATGCCACCTTACGTGAACTAGTTCTTCGAAAAACACAACAACATACTTCATTAACAACTAGCAACAACTCATTGATTCACATTAAAATGCATGACGAACTCTTGGCTGAAAAAGTTTTCTTGAATAATGAGCCAGAACCAACTGCGATGGGGAGGTCTTGCGATTTTTCTTTGCGATATCGCAGATCGTTGTATCGCAAATCGCAATTTCATCATGTTTTTCTATCGCAAGTCGCAGTATCGCAGTATCGCAACATCGCAATTTCGCAGTGTCTCAGTATTGCAATGTCGCAGTATCGTAACATCGCAATTTCACAGTATTGCAGTATCGCAACATCACAATATCGCAGTATCGCAGATCGCTTAATCATTATGTGTAATTCATGTGATTTTTGCGACACGCGATATGCGATATCGCATATTGGTGATTTTAGAGTTTTTCAATGTGAGTGCTTCTTTAACGTATCCGATGCGATGAAGTTTCGCGTCGCAATCTCGCGTTTTCTGTCATTTTAACTCATTAGAAGGTACCCTATCATTCTTTGCGCGATGCGATATCTCTTAAGGAGTGAATTTTACTTTCTTCATTATGAAACTTAGGTTTTTTTTTTAGATTCTTCAAGGTATTTTCCTAAGTCCATGATGTTGTAAGTTTTATCTAAAAGAAAATATAACACTAATTTATTTTTTAGATTTTTACTGAGGGTCCCCACTTATTTAGTATAAACAATAACACTTCATAAGGAGGGGGGTTGTTGGTGGCCGCAACACCAGGCAAACCTCTTAGAATATCACAATTCATAATGCTAAGCAAACTTCTTGGAACCATAATAGAAGTGGAAAAACCATAAGCGTGTTCTTGAAACTTAGGAGCACATAATCAGACAACCATTAGTCAAGAAATTATCTATTAGACACTGTAAGTACCACCATCCAGGATAGAAATTGCTATTTGGAACCAACGACCCAATCTAAACAAGATAAAACTTGTATTCTGAACCCATAATAAAGTGCAGCAAAAAAAAAATGCAGTAATACACTCTTCCAAATAAAAGTTGTATATAGTTTGATCAAATATTCAACATGTGCATAATAGAGTTTTTTAAGACTACAATTCAAATACACTATAACCCATGACAGCTATAATGAAAGTTCAAAATAAGATCAAGTTATGGTATTCATGCTTTGGTAAAGACCTACCAGTCCTCTGATTATTTTAAAACCTTTATCAGATATTGTGCCCTTTGATGTTCCTTTCTTTTGACTAAGGAGGTCAATCACTCAAAGCTCTAGTTTGCTAATATTGAACTTTCTAACCCAGAACATGCTAAGGAATCCCGTCACAAGTAATTACCATGTGTGAGATGAACTAGAACCAACTATTAGTGCATGGAAACCATTAATATGATTTATATATTAAGCAATGAGAGGTCATTGAAAAGAAGTTAAAATATTTAAAACAATCATGTTAATGCTTGAGAGCATATAACAAAGAAGTTGGCCGGATCATTGGAAAAAACCCAACAAACTTTGCGAGGCAAAGTTGTCAAGTTTGACTTCACTACTGAATATTGGAAAGCACAAAAATATTAAAAAAAATTCACACTTTGTGTTTAAAAAATAACTTTTGGGGCTTTACAGAGAGGCAAGCACGTTTTCCTGACTGGGAAATGAGTCAAACTCATTAACAACCCATCAGACACCAGCACATACTCACTGTTCAAACAGTTCTTGCAAAGTCAAAATTGCTTTGAATCACCAAGGCCTTCAAATAGCAGGCCAGGTTTGACCCGCAACACCAGGCCAAACCCAACAGGTCTGTTAAAACTGTTTGTTACAGTAGATTGAGATCAATAAATTAAATCTGGAAATTTAAAGGGCTACAACAGAATATTTGTTTCTGCCATGATCATTGCTACATAATTTCTGCTGGAATAAGGATCACAGGTATTAATCCTACAGCTAGACTTCTGTGAGTAAATGTTCATTGTGATGTGTAACATGGAAACAAACTACCAAAATGTTAGCCTTCACATGAGTACACAGAAGGTTATCAATTCAGATTGCTATGACACGACTATACTAACATACTCTAAACAATTCAATATGTGGATAGCTTCAAGGTTGTCTCAACCAACCCCTGGCACAGGTTCTCATAGTATTGTTAGCCTAATATGCAATGTAACTTTGATTCATCTTCTATATCAAAATCCTTGTGGAGAGAGGGCTTCCACCATGGGAATTCAATGTGTTATGTTCTGAATTCTAACTGAAATGATATTATGGATTTTAGTAGAAGGGGAATTTGAAGGTGTGTAGTAAGTTATGTTCACTACAGTCCATCTTAATTGTCTGCAGTCTACAACAGCAATGCTTTGATCTCCTTTGTTGTAACATCTTCCCTAGTGGATTGTTGATCACAATGTGCAAAATAATAGAGTTAGACTAGGAGCTATTGCAGTTTAATGGGTAATCAATTGAAACATTACATTACCTTTGCTCGAAATACATTTAGTGAAAATCCATTCAGGCGACTTAAGATTGCTTGCTTAACATCAAGACCAAGTCCATCTAGAGCCTTGATTGTCGATAGAAGCAATCCTGACTTATTGGAACAGAACATGTGAATGTTTAGGACCTTCCCTTCTCTTCTACTTACCTCTGCCTGCATTTCCAGGGAGAGGATATCAAAAGGGATTCTCTTTTTCAACCAATCACCATTAATTAGATGGTTACCTAAAAGAACTCACAAAGAAACAACCAATGACAAAGAAGCCTTGAAGCTTGAAAACAGAAAGAGATTGGTTGGCAACTATGAAATTCCAGTGTGATCAACAATAGAAGGTTTATACAATTTTATGAAGGGTAATATGAAAAAATGAACTTGCTGATTGACAGAATTTCATCTAAGTCACAATGGTCTACCAGTGGGCCTGTCTAACCCAAACAAATGTGGCCAAGGTTTTTCTTATAAAATGGTCTCACCTTGGTCACCACACATCTAGCTATGTCTATGCACTTCTTGCCTTCATTAAACCACCAACTCCAACTTCACCTCAATTTCTACATTTTCCATTGATGCAATTATCTCACATGTATTGTTGTCACATGCCAATCTAAAGTTGTCCCATGCATTATGGGCATGCAATCACTACCACAACAAATAATTTCATACTCAACTAACTTATATGAGTCTTGTGCCAACAAATTCCAACCATAATGCCCCCCAAGCCCCTTGTAACACCAACAACCCAAATGCAACACCTAATCCAATGTATCTCACCTAGTTAAACAATTAATTCATGACAAGATAAGTATAACCATCATAAGTCATTACACTCATGGTTATCCCTTTACTCATGGTTGAAGTTTCCTGAGTTAGAATCTCATGTACACCATCAAATTTATTATGCTCCAGTTATAAAGAAAATTGGAAATGAGATCGATTTAACTCCGATTGATCTTGAGGGTCTTTTACCTTCGGCAACCATTATGGTTGTTTCTCTCACTGCATCTACCACTAGTGGTAAGCCTCTATCATAAGAAAACTTGCAAAAGACTTTAGATGCCTGTGATAGAGCGCTTTCACTTGATGCAGCAAAAAAGAAGGTTTTGGATTTTGTTGAGAGTAGGATGGGATACATTTCCCCCAATTTGTCTGCTATTGAAGGGAGTGCGGTTGCAGCAAAATTGATGGGTACTATAGGGGGTCTCTCTTCACTGACTAAAATGCCAACTTGTAATGTGCAGCTTCTAGGTGCAAAGAAAAATAATTTGCCAGGATTTTCAACAGCGACTTCACAGTTTCGTGTTGGATTCCTTGAACAAACAGAGATTTTCCATAGCACGCCACCTGCTTTGAGAATGCGTGCATGTCAATTGTTAGTTGCTAATTTTTTTTCCATGAAACAGTTGAACCAGAGACTTTACATTTCCAGTTTCTTTAAACTTGACAGTTCAGGTATATAACTTGTGGGCTGTAATGAGAAGATATATGACACCCGAAATTGGATCTAAACTTTGTAGCCAGATACTCCCAATAGGCATCTCCTAGAAAATCACCTTAACAAGTGACGAACTCCTTATGTTCGTTGAATTTAAGGCAAAGTGGCAGCTTCTTAGGATCAAACTCCTCTACTTGATTTGGAACAAAAGAAATGAAGCACTTCGTAGCAAGGCACAAATTGAACATTGTTTTATTGGTATGTCTGTACCCTGATCTATGTAAATATTCACTTGCAGAACATTGTCCAAGTCCAAAAGGTTGAAATGAAAGTGGCAGACTTGTGCAACAAGGAGACCCCTAATCACTATGTTTTCCCCTTAGCTTATTCTAGGCAATCACAGTGCTTAGAATCAAGGCACAAACATTGGGTTTGTTGGGTTATTCAACAAATAAGGACATGGGAAGAATGGCATCACAGTTAGCCTCCCCTGCTTCGACAACACACTCAAAAGTTCCTTCAACTAGTTCTCACTTTTTTTGAAGCCAAGAAACACACAAGCCCAAACAAGGGAAATATGGACAGGAACCTTTGTACCATACCTTGAAAAAGTCATTGTGAGAGGATCACCAAATCAAATATCAACAATTTTAGATGTACCTATTTGAATGCTTAATTTTGATTTCCTAAGTCTTGATGTCTTACTTTTTCTTTTTGTTCATCTTCATCAATGTCATTGTCTACTTTTGGAAACTATTTTAAACAATTGAACACACATGCTTTCCCTTTTATCAAATAACACCTAGAATGTTTCTTGTGCTAATCCAATTGCTTTGAGCTCAATTATTTAACACAGATTCTGCTTTGCAGAACACTGCCCAACAACTTGTTTTAGTATAGACACATGAATTTTATTTTAAAAAATACCACAAAAAACTCCATCCTAAAGAAATATGACCACTGATATTATATGTTTATACGATTCTAGCCATTTTGATATTTTGTCAAAGTGTTGGTTTTCATATTGTTGTAGGTGATTGTTTGAGCTTTTATTTGCAAATAGGAAGGTACAATGAACATATATGCCAAAGAGACTTCAATATAACACAAATAACATAAAATCCATATGGTAGCAATATTTTTGAACATGCCAAGATCACTTTTATTAAAGATGAAAATACACATACCACTGATAACCCATGGGGCAGCCAACAATTGTGGGATAGATTGAGAAATATCAGCGAGCAAATAAGAGATAAATGACTACATATAAGTGTTGCTTTAATTAAGATAAAATATCAATAGTATCAGCACCTTCCACATGGACAATGCATACATAGGAGTATGCATATGTCACCTTCAAATGTTTGAATTTGCCCAGAAACTATGTACAGGTCCAACAACTCGTTTTAGTATAGACACATAAATTTTATTTTAGAAAATACCACAGAAGAACTCCATTTTGAAGAAATATGAGCATGCACAGCAATAACCATTAATAAATGTATTGGTAAAGTTGATTTATTTTTAAACCAAAAACAAAAAAAGTGTTGTCAAAGAGACACATCTTCAAGTCTACATATACCATACATATCAGCTACTTCCCTTTTATATAAGAAGTGCTTCAGGTGCAAGAGGCATTGCAGTCTTTGTTGTATATAATGATTTATTGCATTCTGGCATGTGAAATTGTCATTATAAAAAAAAGTGTTGGAAATTACCCAATGAAGAAAGAGAAGACAAGCTCATAATCAAATATGCAAGTACTTGATTATTGGACCATTGAACACTTTATTTATATAGAAAAGATGAAGTACATGTACATACTTGCAACTTATCACAAGTTGGAACAATTTCAAACCCTAGCCAGTGAAACCAAGAAAACCCTAACAACCAACTCCTCATATATAAGAATCACACCTAACAAAAGCTGGTCACTACACCAAGAATCCTCAACAACCTAGCATCATCAACTGCAATGACATTCATGACACGAATGCTGGTATGTGGGAGATTAAAGAAGAAGAAGCTGGATTTTCTCTCACAACTTGTTTGAGAAGCCTACAAGTTGGTTAACCTTTATGTCTTTTCCTCAGCCCTGCTGGTTTATTCTGTGTCCTGGTTCAATATGCAAACATTCAGACACCATATTAACAATGGTAACAACAACCACTACACAATTTAAGAGAAAACTAAGAGCATAAACATGGAAACAAACCTGGAAAATCACCAATTTGGGTGTTGTCAATGAGCCAATCTTGTTCGGATGGAGGTTGATCCATTGAAGAAGTTTTGTATCTGTAAGATAACAATGCAATTTCCATCAGACCAAATAATATCATGTGAATTAATACAGGGATCAAAATACAAACTATATCAATTAGGGATCCCATTAAATGCACATTGACTCATGTGATCAATAGAGTGATGGTTCTTCTGTCTACATGCTTCAAGTGAAGGCACAATATGGGGATGGTGCACCCCTGCAAATATTCAAACACTACATTAAGAACATCAATAACAACCAGTGCATACAGATAAGAGAAAAGGCATAACAACAAACCTGGAAAATGACCAATTTGGGTGTTGTCAATGAGCCAATCATGTTCGGATGGAGGGAGATCCATTGAAGAAGCTATTGTATCTGTAACATAACAATGTAATTTCCATCAGAGCAAATAATATGATGTTAATTTATAGAGGCATCAGAATACAAACTACATCAATTAGGTGTCCCGTCAAATGCACCTTGACTGATGTGATAAATAGAGGGATGATGCTTCTATCTATGTGCTTCAAGTGAAGGTACATTATTGGGATGGTGCACCCCTACAAACATTCAAACACTACATTAACAACATCAACAACAACCAGTGCACACAGATAAGAGAAACGACATAGCAACAAACCTGGAAAATGACCAATTTGGGTGTTGTCAATGAGCCAATCATGTTCGGATGGAGGGAGATCCATTGAAGAATCTATTGTATCTGTAACATAACAATGTAATTTCCATTAGAGCAAATAATATGATGTTAATTTATAGAGGCATCAGAATACAAACTACATCATTAGGTGTCCCATCAAATGCACCTTGATTGATGTGATAAATAGAGGGATGGTGCACCCCTGCAAAAATTCAAACACTACATTAACAACATCAATAACAACGAGTGCACATAGTTAAGAGAAAAAGCATAGCAACAAACCCGGCAAATCACCAATTTGGGAGTTGTCAATGAACCAATCATGTTCGGATGGAGGGCGATCCATTGAAGAAGATGTCGTATCTGTAAGATAACAATGTAATTTCCATCAGAGCAAATAATATGATGCTAATTTATAGAGGCATCAAAATACAGACTACATCATTAGGTGTCCCATCAAATTCACCTTGACTCATGTGATAAATAGAGTGATGTTTCTTCTGTTTACGTGCTTGAAGTGAAGGCACAATATTTGGATGGTGCACCCCTGCAAACATTCAAACACTACATTAACTACGTCAACAACAACCAATGCACATAGTTAAGAGAAAACACATATCATATAATCTCTCTCTAGAACTTACTTGGGATATTAGAGGATGCATTGTTAGAGCGAGGACGACCACGCTTGTTGAGGTGTTGAGATTGAAATGGTTCATCTTCAGATGCAGGGACATTCAAATCAATATCCAAGCTGGCATTTTTTTTGCTTCTTTTATTTTTCTTTTTAGGACTAAGGAAACTCTTCTTCCTCTTTAAAGATGACTCATAAGCACCCAACCCAAGGGTGAAGTCATAATCCATAATATGAAGATCATTAACATCATCCACAAATTTTTTAGCCAAATCAATCAATTGTTTTGTCTTTCTCACAGTAGAAGGAGGACTATTCTGAAACAGGTCTAGATAGCCAAACAACTCCTCTCTCAACAAATTAAGGTCTTCAACATTTTCATCATCCAAAATAGTTGTGCTAGTATCTGCATCAAGGTTTGGTGCCTCTATACTTATCTCGGGAGGGGAATTCAATGTATTAGGTGTGGTATCAAGATCCAATAAAGGGTCTGAATCCATTAAGGAGGAATGTAACCAATCTACCTTTATGGCATGCTTGCAAATGTTTCCACGAATAGACCATGGGCAATCACAAGTGATAAAATTTGTGTGATTCCATATGATAAGATATTGCTTATTAGGTTTACTTTGACTCCTCACCTAATAAGCATGAGATATGCTCTCATGAGGCCTGCAATCACTATCTGGAATTCTTCTAGCCTTTTCCATTGATGATTCAAGCTGCATCTCTTTCTTGTGGTTGTTCAAATATCCTTCTTTTTTTAGAATTTCCTTGAATCGATAACATGGCTCAACGTTTTTTATTAGAGTATAGAATAGCCAATCCATCCTACGAGAACATTTCTTTCGTCTATCACATAGAAAGGTTGTCTTGAGATAACCATGGTATGACTCCACAGCATTATTTGTCTCCTGATTTGCATGAGGAAAATCTCGGCAGCCTTTAACCCACATCCCTAAATGTAAAATTCGAACTAGTAAATATATATTGTCGTTATAAAATAAAAAATGTATGAACTAAAAAAAATAGTATGCGAACTTACGCATTTTTTCACCAGCAACCCAATTCTTGTGGAAATAGTCCAAAAACTTCTCCTCGGTTGCAAATTTGGTGAAAAAACCATTGATTGCATTATCCACTTCATCATTAGAAACATTTTTCATGATATAACCAAGTTCATTGAACATCTCTTTTGCTTTTTCTGAACTGTTGGCCAACCGATTAGCATTCTTTAGCCATGCCCTTCTTACATGCCAAATACACAAGATCACTTCACATCTGGTGATTCTCCTGCCAAACTTAATTCATTTTAAGTGAGAAATATTTAGAATGAATGCAACTTGCAATGTCAAATAAGAATATTGATGTTACCTCAAAGCAATGATTTCAGCCAATGCATCATCAACCATAAAGGCATTGACCTTCCAGTCAGGACGAAGCTGGAAACACCTATGCATGAGGTGCTCTAGCCATACCGGTATATCTTGTGATGTATTATGTGATATCACCACCCATGCGACTGGAATCCCACTTTGTTTCTCATCAAACACCGCAAGCGTGTACCACTGATACTGTCATATTAAAAAAATTAAGTTAATTTTATGTCAATAATCATATTGAGTCATTATAACCAAAGTGATTCATTAAAGCTATCATTGCAAAAATACTCACTCCATATTTATTTGTACTGAATGTTGAGTCCATGGCTATCAAGCTATTATGGGATAACTTGACCATAGTTTCGAACATCCATTTTGTTTGTATTCCAGCGATAAAAGGGATCTCTCCACCATTGGGCTTCTGGTAGAAGAAGAAATCATTATGGTGTTTTTCATACCAGAGATTCACACTCATTTCATCTTTGCTATGCAGTTGGTAATTTTCTTTTGTCAGACGATTATAGATGTTTACAATATCTTTTCTGCGTAAGAAAAAATCCCTAACCTGAGCTGTGGGGTGTATGTCAATATATTTCTTAATATGCATTTTACAAACATAGTCAATTGGCACTTGAAGGAAAAAACAACTTTCTAAATAAGAAATCATGTCTCTTGAAAGTCTTGGCTTCCTCTGAGGGCCATCATCACTTAAAGTGTCGTGTTTGCCATGACAAGGCCATCCTTTCCCATCTTCATGATCATACATGTTGTATGTTATTATTGCAACATCAGGATCTTGAACCATGACCTTTATAATAAAATGGCATTGGCAACCCCTCTTTTTGACAATTGAACGCCTTGGTTTGGTTTTCCATTCTTCTCTCTTGTCCTCTAGGCCATATGAGCAAGTATAACTACAAAATAGATTTTGAAATGTCAATACATATGACAAATGATAAAGCATTGTTAATATCAACATGTAAAGAAGGCTTTTCTAAAATACTTACAGTTCCCATAGTAAGGCAGCACTAGGCCTTGAGCTTGGAGTTTTGCTTTTTCGACGCTGGAAGGAACATGGAGCATCTATATTTGATTCCTCTCCTTGAATAAAATCATTAATTCTTAATTTAGGAATTTTTGCAACGCGATCAATATTCATGTTCGTCTTGTATACTTCAGACCAAACTAAATCTTTACTAGAAAATATGATTTTCTCTTTAGGGTCTTGCACCTCAAGGCCCATAATAGTCTTCCATTTCTTTTCCATGTTGTCTCAATGTCTGCAAAAAATGTGGAAACATTTTAGGAAGTTGAATCTAAAAATTGAAGTTTTAAAAGAGAATAAATAGTTGCATTTACAAGTAGACTATTGCTGTGGGTCCCCTTCATTGACAGATATGGAAGAAAGAAGGTGAAATGTCAAAAGAAAATATTCTACACTATTTATTGAGCAAGAACCCCACATTCTTGTAGTTTGTAGTACAAAAAAATCAATGACAATGGTGACATTTAATTAATACATTATTTTCTTCTTTCGGTGCACACTAAAAAGGGACTGAGAGCAGGCTTCCTGAGCAGAACAGTCAGGTACCTACTCGATGATGCAGGTTTCTGTATTTTAATTGACCTTCAACAACACTTCCAAGAAACATCGTATGCAGAGGTCTCGTGCGCATCTAAAACAGCAAAGCAAAGAAATATTTCACATGATTGTGAATGTGTGTGTGATTGAGGGAGATAGGGCTTATTTCCATGATTTCAGCAAAATATAAGGTAGGTTGAACTGCTATTGCACAAAAATTATGTAATCATTGGCGTAAATATGAGAAATTCATTGATCGACACAACGTTTTGCACGCAGGAAGTGTAGCTAATCAAAATATGAAATCAACCGCCCTGAAAGTTAGCCGGGTGCAGCTGTGCAATGCGCGGGCCTCAGGGTTAATATCTGGCCAGCGTTACACATGACCCGCCTCACAATCTAATTAAAATCTCATGTTCATTTTAAAAAATTAACTAAAATTATTATATTTCTGGTTCTTTATTTAATATAAAAAATTATTTTGTTACAGCACAATACATCTTTTATCAGTTAGAATGTTGTGTAGTTGTAGAGTAAATTTTGGATGCAGAGTTTCCTGACCTTTAATGGCGGAAAATTTGGACATTCAAATCTCACGAAGACGATGGCGGAGTAGTTATTCTGACTTGAGCAGATGCGGAGGAACTCGGCAGCGAAGTAGTTCTTCTGACTTGAGCAAATGCAAAGAAAATTCTGGGTATATGCAGAGTAGCAGGGGATGCAGAGTATCAAGGGATGCAATGCCGCCGAGGAAAATTCAAATGGAGTTGGTGCGGTGAAGCATGGTGAAGAGCTGGCGCGATGAAGCATGGTGAAGTTAATGCTAGGAGTTGGTAGTGACTGCACGAAGTTAATGGAGGTGGGAGCTGGCGTCCGAGAACGGTGATGGAGGTAACGGAGTTCACGTTCTGGCGAGGTGACGGAGACAGAGAGGGAAAGGTTGGTTGGGTGGTTGGCTAGAATAATGTGCTTTTGGATGATCGGAATCTCCGAAAATTTGCATTATAGACTACTCCATTTCTTAATATCAATTAAAGATCTGGACGACTTCACTAAATTTTGAACTATATTTAACAGGGAAATCACCCACCGTCAAATTCCATCCCTAATTGCGAATACTCTATTTGTCCTGCTGTAAAAGTCTAAAAGCGCTTCCTAACAGTCTTAGAAGGCTTACATCATTGCAGGAACTCCACTTGTAGGGTTGTAGAAGTTTAGAAGCTCTTCCTAGCAGTCATGAGGAACTTTCATCATTGAGATTATTGAACTCAACCCACAGTACAATAATAAAAGATCTCCCTTGTGGCTTAGGAAAGTTAACATCGCTTGGTGAACTTAATATATTATGTTGTGATAAACTGAGTAGTATTCCTGAAAGCATTGCGCAATTGAAGTTGGATTCAATCATATTACATTCGACCTCTTTAAAAAAATTGCCCGATGGGTTTCGTAACTTCTCCTTTTTAACAGAACTTATGAGTTGTTGCAGCTGTCTAGAGAAGCTTCCAGATCGATTTGGAGATTAAGAAAGCTAAGGCTAACCTTTTGTCTAAAGAAACTTGCAGAAAGTTTCAGCCAACTCAAGTAATTGGAGCACTTGGATTCATCATGTTGCTAGACTCTTGAAAAATTATCTATATACTTCAAAGGTCTATCATCACTGTGTGTTCTATCATGGGAAGACTGTAAGATGCTTTATTAAGTATATATATTTAATCTACATTGAAAATTTTCAAATGTAAGTTCAATTCTATTTCAATTTTATATTAAGTAATGAAAAAATAAAAATATTTAGTTAAATATAGACGTTTTTTTTTCCTGCCTCCTCATGCTCTGCTAGTGCTAGGGCTGCTCGCTGCTCCAGCGCGCCCCTGAGGCCTCTGTGCCCTCCCGATCGGCCTGCTTCGAGTTCTTTCAGATCATGGATGCCTGTGGGGACCCCGACCCCCCTCCCATTCCACCTCCGGAGGTTCTAGCTTTCAGAACCATGGTTGCCGCTGGTCCAAAGCACCCTCCCTCTGCGTCTCAACAGAAGTTCGTTAAGAAAATGGAATCAATACCATCTGTGGCCCCACCAGAAGAAGAAACCTGCAAAGCAGCTTTGAACCTGGCTGAGAGAGGTCTCATAGGTCAGTTCACGGGCCTCTGGCCTTCTCCCAA
>APFE030778799.1:41210-76732 GCA_000404065.3 Pinus taeda | reverse complement strand
TACCTACTTACAACTCCCACTGCATGTGCAATATCAGGCCTTGTGCAGACCATTGCATACATTAAGCTTCCAATTGCTAATGCATATGTGTTGGCATTATGAGACAAAGTGTTGTCCTTGATGGCAAATCACATAGATGACAAATCATAGTGCAGGAGGTCAGCAACAAGGAATTGATGATCAGTCTATAAGAATGAAGAGAAATTATATATACGCAGGTTCATCGTGACCAAGCCGCGTATACACGCGGGTTAGTCTTTAAAAAGGCGCGTATGCGTATACACGCACTTTCATGCAAGGAAAAGAGCGTATATGTTGGAGAACTTACTTTTGGTCCATGGTAATTAGTCCTTGGTATTTGAACCTATGATTTTGGACCGTAGTATCTCGTTAGATGTGTTGATCCCTAGTATTGGGCTCATGGTATTGGTTTGTTATGGTTTTGGACAATGGTATTGAGTAAGGCCTAAGACTATAAAAGAGAAGAAGATCATTAGGCAAGGAAATTGAGAAAGTCTTGAATATCTGATGAAGGATGAGATCCAGTATGCAGGTTATGGGTTGCTTGATCTAAGCTAAGGAGGGATCTCACAAGTTGATGGAGAACAAGATCTAAGGATAAATGGGGATCAAATGGTTTGAAATGAACTATCTCTTTATAATTGATTATGCTTATTATAGATCTGTATACTGACGCATGTAATGTTATGAATTGGGCATAACTTAAGTCTGAAATCAGTACAAGTCATGATTAAATATTTATAGATCTGTACGCGGGTTGGCTTTGGTAAAAGCATGTATGTACGCAGGTTTGGTGTGTCCAAGTAGTGTATGCACTTTAATGCATGATTTTGATGATACAGTTGGTTCTAAATAGTGTTGTAGAGTTCATGGTTCTGCTCTGTGTTCTAGTGACTGCTTTTTGTTGACAGGGTTCAGTGATTCAGTATTGAGTGATTCAGAGATTGATAATACTAGTGTTGATTGATTGTGTGCTTCAATGATATTGATGGGTCCAGTATGAAAATTGGATGAAACATGGCCTTCAGATTATAGTGTTGTGCTTTAGTATATCCAGTCTGAAAATTGATGAAACGTGGTACCTTGAGGAAGAAAGAGAAGGTTGTAGCCTTTGGTAGGTCGGCACCTACGTACTAGTACATTAGCTAGTACAAGAGCCAGGGGGTGGTAGCTCCCTTCTAGTAGCAGCTGGAAAACAAGTAAAGGATGGAGCATTTCTGCAGGTAGCAGCCTGCGTACTAGTAAATGGATCGGCTAGTACAAGAGCAAAGGGGGTCGTAGCTCCCTTCCAGGAGAGTCTGGAGAACGAGAGAAGGTTGAAGCCTTCTGCAGGTAGAAGCCTATGTACTAGTATAATTCTGCACCAGTACAGAATTATTGTAAAAGGAATTTCTCATTAAAGAAGATTGAGACAACTTGCAGCAGGTGGTTTTCACCCACATTGGGTTTCCACCTTATATCATGGTGTTCATGTGTGCTTCTTGTGTGTGATGATCTATTTTGTTTTACTGCTTCTGTTTACTATTCATATGGTCAGTTAAGTTCTGATGCATTATCTAAAGATCAACATGTAATGGATTATCTGAATCATAAATAATATGGATATACGCTAGTTGCATTAGACACAGTCGCGTATACACGCGGGTTCACTTAACTGAAGTAGCGCATATGTATCTAAGTATGGAAATGAAAAATGTTTTACTGATTTGATAATACTGATTCACCCCCCCCGCCCTCTCAGTATTATTTCCAACAATATGGAACTTTAGACATATAATCCATGTCTTCTTAGGTCTTTGGGCACATTTCCTTACAAGGATTTCACAAGTTTGCATACTTTATGTTCATGTCCTTTTACAACAAATCCTTCAGGCTGGGACATAAAAACATTCTCTTTTATATCTCCATTCAAGAAAGCAGTTTTTACATCCATTTGATGGACTTTCCAACCGTTCTGAGATGCTAGGGTAAAGAGTGTCCGGATGGTAGCCCATTTTGTTGTGGGGGCAAAAGTCTCCTCATAATCAACCCCTTCCTTCTATGCAAAACATTTTTCCACAATTCTGGCTTTGTGGTTGTCAAGTGAGCCATCAGCTTTATACTTGTTTTTGTAGACCCACTTGTAGCCAATTGGTTTGATTCCCAATGGAGGATCAACTAGCTTCCAAGTGCCATTCTTTATCAGGGCATCATACTCTTTTTGCATTGCTTCTTTCCATTCATCATGAGAAGCAGCTTCTTTGAAGGAAGCTGGTTCAAAATTTGTAGACAAATTTAATTCAAAATCATAAGAAACATCCATATCAACAGGTGAATCAGAGTCATCTACATTATCTCCATTTTTCTGATTTGAATTTCTGGTTCTTGTCTTTCCAACCTCATCAGGATGAGCACTTTCAAGTGTCTTTGTCAGCCACTTTGGAGGACATTTCTCAGACGCTCCAGGCTACTCCGTTGACTGAGTTGGGACTGAATCAAGATTGAGTCTCCCAATTCTATCAATCACATCACTTAAAGCATCATATGTTGTTGGAGATTCATGTAGGGGAGAGAGTTCTTTCGAAGAAGATTCCACAAGTTGATCTAGTATAGGAATCCCCCCTTCAAGATGTGGAATCTTATTATCAAATTCTTGAAATGATTTTGCAGTTGTGAATCTATCTAAGTGATAAAGTTTCCTTTCAACAACATTGTCAGTTTTGGATGATTCAAGAAAGATTACATCTCTAGATACCACAAATTTTTTGTTAGTTTCATCATAGAGATGGTATTCTTTGGAGGTGTTTGAACACCCTAGGAAGATACATTTACGACTTCTTGCACCAAGTTTGTTTCTATGTACCTTTGGTATCAAGGCATAATAGGTGGAACCAAAGAGCCTGAGATGCTTTACCAAAGGAAAGTGCCCATATCACATTTCATAAGGATTCTTGTTTCTAATAGCATTAGATGGACATCTATTCTTTATATAGACAACACATAGAACAACATTAGCCCAAAAAATTACTTTTAAATTTTTGAAGAAGAGCATGGAGCGTACCATATTTAAGATTGTCCTATTCATTCTTTCAACTACTCCATTCTGTTGGGGATTATAAGGCACAGTTGTTTGATGTTTGATCCCATGTTGACGAAGATAATTTTCAAATTCATTTGAAGTGTATTCTTTTCCATTATCAGTGCGAATAGAGCCAATATGAGTTTGTGCACCAATTTTCAATCCATGCATGAAAGTTCTTGAATATTTGAAAAGCATCAGATTTGTTCTTCAATAAATATACCCAACTCATTCTGGTGTAGTCATCAATAAATGTCACTGTATATTTATTTCCATTTGCAGAAGAAATAGGCATTGGACCACATGAATTTGAATGAATGAGTTCAAGTTTTCTATGTGCTCTGGAATGTGAATCATGAAAGGGCTATTTGGTATGCTTTCCTAGAATACAAGCATCACATTACTTAAGTTTCCTAGGAATTGTAGGAAATCCAGCAACACCATTTTTCTTCAACAAGCAGAGGCTACCATAGTTCAAATGTCCAAATCTAGCATGCCATAATAAACTTGATGGAAGTGTACCTTCTTCATAATGAGAATTGTATGAGAAATGTTGTGCATGAGCAGAGGTACCTTGCAACTTGAGGAGCCTTTCTTCTTACATCCCCCTCATGACAAGTGAGTGGTCAGATGCTTTTCTCACCTCAAGCTTGCCATCAAACATATGAATGGAGTGACCTTCCTGATGGATGTGGACCAAGGACAACAAGTTTCTCCTTAGCTGTGGGAGATATAGAACATGATGCAGAAGAAATTATGGAAGACCAGGAAATTTAAGCCCAATTGTGCCAAGCCCTGATGGCTTGATTTTTGATTGATCTGCAAAGTATACTACTCCATCAAAATTGTTAGTAAATTCCTCAAAAAAATCCTTTTTGTGAGTCATGTGGCAAGTTTCTCCTGAGTCAAGCAACCAGTCATTTTTCCAAGAAGCAAGTGAAGCTTTAAATAAGTCTTCATTTACTCCAATATTACATTGTGCCACAATATAATGAGCTGATTCAGGTGCTTTACCATTGTCTGTGTCATTATTTTTACCTTTTTGTTAGTTTCTTTGCTGCTCAATTTTATCCCAAGGTATCTTGCATTTGGAAGCATCATGTGATCCATTTCGTTTACAGCATATGCAGTGCAAATTTGATTTTTCTCCTTGAGAGTGTCTGCCCCCCTATCTCTGAAATATCTTCCTCTTCCTCTTCGACCACCTCTTCCTCTGGAAGAATCTTGAGCACGATTCTTTTCTTTAAGAGCAAGGCACACAACCTCTTCAGAATATTCAGGGGTTGTCTTCTTTCCAAAATATTTCTCTCTTTCGGCAAATTTTTTCACAAGAGAGTCAAAGGTAATATATTTGAGATTTCCATTTGCTTGCAATGACTCAAGATAATTAGAGTAAGTAGGATAAAGTGCCTTGAGAAAAGAAATCAGAGGAATATCCATTTCAGCCTTAGTGGCTTTAATATCATGCATTATTATTTTACCTCAGATGCCAGAGCAAGATGATCATTATTTTATAATTCAAGGGTGAAGAGTTTAATCATGAGTTGAACAATTTCAAGTGCAGAGTGTAAGTCATAGAGTTCCTTTAGCTTTTGTAATTCTTCAAATGCAATTGAAAATGGTTTGATGTGTCGACTCACCTATTCACTTATAGATGCAACAATCAATGCATATGCTTTGTTGTCTTTATTCTCCCAAATGGTGAGCTCTTTATCAGAGATAGGTTTAACTGGATCCTTTTCTCCTTCTCCAACGCACACTCCCTTCCACAACTCATTAAAAATAAAAGTGTGTTGGATTTTCTTCAACCATTCTAGATAATTCTCTTTTCCAATGAGAGTTATTCCCACAGTAGATATGATTGAATGCATATCGAACAATGTAATACTTTCAGCATTCAACGTTCACCCGAATACTAGAGTCAGAGTCTGACTATAACTGTCTATGGCATAAATGAATAGTGGATGATGAGCGGTAGATGGGTAGATGAATAATGTGGAGGAGTACTGTTGACAGTGGAAGATTGACGGTTATCGGAGTTGAAGATCAACGGTTATCGGGTCGAAGATTGACGGTTATCGAGGGTGAAGAAGTCCAATCATTAACGGTTATTGGAGAGTGGTTTTAGGACGATGAGCAGAATATCACGTGGACGCAAGGTGGTAAGTGCTTTTAAAGAGGGAAGCACACTATTCCATAGAGCGATGGACACATGGTTCTGATGAGAGAGAAGAAACCACTTATATCGCGTGTGAAACGGTCGAGCATGTTGGTCGTGCGATATTGATGTGGGCCATTAGATATGAGGTTAAGAGATCTATGGTCGAGGTTGATCGGGAGGAGAGAGAAAAAGATGTGCATATCAAGTAGGTAACCACCGTGTAACTAATGCGCCCGATATCATCGTCAACCATTGGATCTGAGGTTGGAGATCAACGATCGAGAATGAGCCTAAAAAACCTCGGGAACTGTGTCTGAGTGGGGTCCAGTAAGTGCGTCAAGCGATGGGAAAAAAATGAATCAGTGAATATACAGTGAATATGTTGAAATATAGTGAATATGTCAAACGATTGTGAAATATGGTAAAAGTTAAACAATTGCATGTTGTTCTTCAAACGAAAGGGCAGCAATAGAGAAAAATCAAGCTATTACAACATTATTCAACATAGCAGCAATGCATTAAAATCCAAACAATGAGCATTCATAGAGATCTAACAAAGATGTCAGCCTGCAAGAGATGAAAAACAAAGAGTGAAGGAGATAGAAATTTTAAAAGAAAGGCCAAAAATGGCACCTGCTCTGATACCATGTCAGACCAGGATATAACTCCTCAAAACAGAAACTCTCTATCTCATTCATTCAAGTTGTTCATTGTTATATACAAGAGGGAGTGACTGTTCGGTTCATCTCTCGACTCTCTGTCTTCTCTATTATTTATTTACATTCACATTAACTATAGCTATTCACCCAATCCTTAAGATTAGGTGTCAACATGGAGAAAGTTTATTGCTAACTTTTCCTTGATTGCAACTCCCTTACATGCTTTGACAAGATTGAACAAGGTGTTTCAGTGGGGAGGAAAATAGCAGAAAGCCTTCGACATCTTGAAAGAAAAAATTAGTACAACACCAGTACTAGCATTACCAGATCTTCAAAGACCATTTGAGATTGAAACAAATGCCAGTAACTATGCCATGGGAGCAGTGTTGATGCAACATGGTAAACCCATATGTTATCATTCTAAGACATTTAATTCCGCAGTAGTTAATTATCCTTCATATGATAAAGAATTGTATGCATTAGTGCAGAGTGTGAAAAAGTGGAAACATTACCTATTGGGCAAGGAAACAACTATACATACAGATCATCAACCACTTCAATATTTTCACTCACAAACTAAATTGTAGCAATCAAGACACTATAGGTGGATGGATTTTCTACAACAGTTTCATATTTTCATCAGATATAAGAGAGACATACACAATAAGGTTGCATATATGTTATCCATACCAATCATAAATGCATCTACTATACTTAAGCATAACTCAGTATTGCATGAAAGCTACATTAAACAATATGCTCAAGATGTAGATTTTAAAGATGTATATGCAGCTTTAAGTCATGGAAAACAAGTAGAAGAATTCTATTATCATGTTAAGGACCAACTCTTGTGTCATTTTGGAAAGTTATGCATTCCTAAAATTGAAAGAGTTAACATAATCCGAGAAGAACACACTTCTCTAATATCAGGTCATTTTGGTGTGAGTAAAATAGTTGCACAACTGCAAAGATTTTGTTATTGGCCAAGAATGTATGAAACATTTTCTAGATATATTAAAGGGTGTACCATGTGTGCCAAAAGCAAGCCCAACAATAAAAAACTAGGCTTGTACACTCCACTTCCAGTTCCTTCTCATCCTTGGGAAAGTGTTTCCATGGACTTTGTTGGGGGATTGCCAAAATCTAGAAAAGGTCATGATTATTTATATGTTATTGTGGACAGGTGTAGAAAAATATGTATTTTAATACCTTGTAATGAGTAGATTATAGTTGAACAAACAACAAAGTTTTTCTTTCAGCATGTATGGGTTCATTTTGGGTTACTCGCTTCCATTGTATCTGATCGAGATTCCCGATTTGTTGGGAAGTTTTGGTCAAGTTTGTGGGAACTGATGGACACCAGACTGAATAAGAGCATAGCCTTTCATCCACAAACAGATGGCCAAACAGATGTGGTCAATAGGACAATGATCCAGTTGCTTAGGGGATATTGCAGCAAGCATCCCAAGCATTGGGATGAACATTTGTGTTATGTGCAACATGCTTACAACCATGCTAAGCACTCTTTTACACAGAGATCTCCTCTTGATACTTGTTTTGGTTTTACACCAAGGTCTCCCTTGGATTTTGTCTTTGGAAAAGACATAGTAGTTGATGGACACAGTGATGTGGACAAAGCAACCAAGTTCATTAAACAGTTCCAAGAAATTCACCAAGCAGTGCAGGAATAACTGGAAAGAATCTAGGCCAAGTACAAGGCAAGGCATGAAAAGCATCGAATTAAGCATAGCTTCCAAGTTGGTGATCAAGTCTGGTTGTACATTAGCAAAGATAGAATGCAAGGTGAAGGTAAGCAGCTGAAGCCAATAAGATATGGGCCTTTCAAGATACTTGAGAAAATTGGTGAGAACGCTTTTCGCCTTGATTTTCCAGCTTACATGCACATCTATTTAGTAGTTAATGCAGAAAACATGAGATTGTTTGAACCTTCATTTATGAAATATCCCGAAGAGCAAAGTTAGTTTCCTACTATTGATGATCTGTTGCCTGAATATCTCAATGAGTTGCAGGAAGATACAATTTTGTACAGGAAGGTGAGAAATACGTGCAAAGGGGATGTTGAGTACCTCAGAATTGGACTCAAAGGTTCAAAGCCAAGCAGTGCAAGATGGATATAGATTGGACAAGTGAGGAAGATGTACCCTCACTTGATTGATGCTTAAAAACCAACTTTTGATGGTCCAAAATCTTGTTCAATGGGAAGGCGTGATCCAAATGGATCCTAGAAAACCCTCTAAGTCTTCTAAAGATCAAAACTATCACATGAGAAGAACTTTTAGAAAAGTTGGATAACACTATCGAGAGGCAAAAACATAAAGAGAACAATGAAATGAAGCCTATCGGAGGTCAACGAAACAATGCATAGGAACCGTCAGATCTGGCTGATCAACGGTATAGATCTGATTGGAAAATCGCAATCAGCAGTGGAAATCAAAGGCTATTGATGGAGACCATATGGAAAATGCAACAGCATCAATGGGGTCAGTGAGGACTGTCGATCAAGTGCGCAGATCGATGACCCAAGTTGAATAGCAATATCGTTTCGACAAACCACAGAGGAGCGCTTACAAACAGCCCAGGGGTATGTGCGATATGTGATTGCGATCAATCGCATCACAACATCACATCGGAGCATTATAATGGAGCGGGGACAATATAAACATAACTCACGATAGCCGGACCCGATCGAGATATAGGTGATATTTCATATATTTTGAGATCTGGAAAATGACATTTTCCTTTGTATTTACGTTTTTCATTAAATAAACGAAATACGGAGGAAATGTACTGATGTGATGAAACCGAACCAGAAAGGGTTTATGAATGCAAATATATAATATCTCAAGTCCATCTAAATCCATTTTATAGGGTTTTTCAATGTTTTTATGTATTTTTAAAATACAAAGGGGAATCATGAAACAAGCAGGATTTCGGGCAGGCCATAGGTAGTAAGTGGTTTTGGTCGGGCTTCGCCTGATCCCATACACTGGCTGCCACGTGTCTAGGCGCCAGAGAGAGAAAAACACCCTTTTTAGACAGTTAACCCTCGTACGCATGGGCTGCCCAAAATGAACCTCAGTCGTTAGATCTAGATCTCTCAGATCAATGGTGGAGATGTGATAAACAATTAAAATGCGGACTCGATAGAAGTATAGGGCGGATTTATGGATATTTGAAGTCCAATGAACAATGTTTTGGTGGATTTTTCCTGTGTTTGAATATATTTCTCTGTGTAAACAAAGAATGGCTATTTTGGGAATTTCAAAGGCCTGATGGTCCATTCCATTACAGAATAGGTGGCCACCATCCCTGAATGCGTTTAGCAATGATTGCTAACACTCAGAGGGGGATTCGAGCAGACTAAGGCTGGGAGCCAGAGAGCCTGAGAAGGAGAAACAAACAGACAACATCGATTGGCTTTAAAGCCACAGAAGACAAAATATAGGAACAGGCAGTGCTGAGACAGAGAGAAAACAGAGATAGAGAGTTAATGAAGAGAGTCTATGTACTAAGAAAGACTTGGGGGATCCAAGTAAAGCCTTGTTGCTTTGTATCTACTGTGTGAGACTCCAATTGAGATCACTTTTGTAAAAACTCTGCTTCTGATGACATAATAGAGAGGTCACCACTAAAGGTTGGATCAGGAGACGTAGCCCAGGAGTGTTGGGTGAACTCCTTATTAAACTCGTTGTGTTTATCTATTATGTTCTTTAACTACTTCATTGTCTATGTATTTCGCAATATTAGCAATCCATTGCACAAAGTAACATAGGAAATGCATGCACATGAGTGTGTAATACCTTAACAATTGTCTAAGATCTCATTTCCAGATCAAGTGGTATTAGAGCTTTAGGTTTGCTAAGGTTAAACAAGCTTGTGTTGGATTGTTGAATGCTAACTAGGTCAAAGCTCAAATTAGGAGAAGGATAATTGGTTGAGGCTAACCTAGAAATTGGAAGAGTCTATCCTAGGAGAAGAATGGAAGAAGAAATTCCCTTGGAATCAGACCCTCAGTTCATGGACAGTTTCATGACCATGAGAGCCATGGTGGAAGAAATGTGTTGAGAATTTAAGAAAGGTCGAGGTGAATGTATTTCAACCTCCAAACAAGACAAAGGAATAGAGGAACCTCTTCTAGATGGCCATCCAAAAGGAAAAAGGAAAGGAGAAAAACGTCCTCCATCAACACCTCCTTCTAGCCCTGAAAAGAAAAAGAAGAAAACATCTTTGATTAAATTAGATGTAAAGTTTGATTTGCCAATCTATGATGGAGAATTAAAGGAAGGAAAGCTAGATAACTGGATTATATAGATTGATTTGTATTGCAGGGTGCAGAACATCGATTCAGAAAGGATTAAAATTCAGCTGGCTAGTCTTCACCTTGGAGGAATTACCCTAGTGTGGTGGGAAGGCAGGACCCAAGCTGATTTCAAGAAGCATGGTAAAATTCTTTCTACTTGGAGTGAATTTGTTTCTGCCATTAAAAAAAAATTCTATCCACTAGCTTATATGCAGCAAGCAATGATGAGTTGGCAAACTCTTCGCTAATTAAAGGGGCAAAGTGTACAAAGCTATACCCAGGAATTTAGAAAAAGAGCTTTAATTCTAGGCATTTCTCTGAACTCACATGAAATTTTTCTTAAATATATAGGTGGTCTGCATAGTTATTTGAGGCACACCATTCTCATGTTTAACCCTAATAGCATAGATGAGGTATTAGTTTAGGCTACACATCTAGAGGCTAGAGTCAAGAATGTGAACCCAGAGATTGGGGGATCATCAAAACCCACCACAAGCAAGAACAAGGAAAAGAAGAAGAAAAAATGGAAGGAGAGGAAGGCAAATGTTGTACAGAAAGACAAACCTTCATGCATTGACTGCAAGGATGGACATGATGATGCACATTGCTTATCCTCTAACCAATAATAAAATTATAAGAAGAGCTTCAGCTCTTCTTATAACTATGATCAATCACAGAAGCCTCAATTCTACAACAATAAAATTGCAGGAAATCACAGTCACTCAAAGTTTCACTTATTCTGTAAGCTTTGTCAGCTAAAGGTGTATGATCTAAATCTACAATAGGGGCAATTAAAGGATTGATAGGCTTGTCCTTTGTTTTAGTTTTAGGAGGCATGACTATAAATAATTTGTGAATCAGATGGATTTACAGAGGAGGCTTACCAAGTTCAGCAAAATAACGGACTGTCAGGCGAAAATGGAAAGAAAGTCAGTTTCTGTCACAGTCTCGCTGCGGAAATTCTCTAATGCAGATCAATGTGGGAAATTATGAACAGAAGAAACAATCAGGAGTGAAAGGTTGAGAATGAACAGGCTCAAAGTTATTTAAAAATGGTGACAAAGTCCCATTAGAAATGGCACAAGACCGTTAGGCTAAATGATTACGTGGGAAAAATTGAAATAAATGACGAATGGTTATTTTGGTTGAGAACACATTTAATTGGCCAAACAGTCATGAAAAGTGGTAGGCTGAGAGTGGTGGGGCATGATAGAATGGATAAGGGAAAGGTGGTTTCTAGAGGGGGTAGCGATCGTTAAGTGGTATCGGTCGAGGGGGGGGTGAGAAATCACCACAACACACTACGTAAGGGGGAGGGCCCGGTGGGAGAAACCACCTTACGGACCCCCTCCCCCCCCCAACAGTAAAGGTAGAATGCAAAGGGGGGGGCAAGAAAAGATGAGGTCTGTGGCTGAAGCAGGGGATCAGATCTCGAGGGGTTGAAAGCTACTGAAATTTAATCATAAGTGACAAAGAATATCTATCCTTATGCGATTTTTAAAATTAGCTTTCTAGACTTAGGATAAAAAAGAAGTATGAAATATATGAAAACACTTATCCATTTGTGGCCTTTTTGCTGTGTTTTGTGGTGCAGAATTCAACTTTCTCTTGCCTTTGATCCAAGAATTGGATTTGAGTGTATGATATATTGTTGAAAAGCTACTTATGAGCTCTTTCTGATGAAAATACTTGTAGTCTAATCTGATCCAAACATTTACATGCAAAAATCTCCTTAAATCTTGGTACTTGGTGTCTATTTGGAAATAATTTGCAGGAGGAAATATTATTTACAACATCTCAAATATAATAATGATCAGCTATAATCAATCAATCCTATAAAAATTATAGGACCCTAATACCCGCGACTGAGCTTTTCCTGCATAGTTGTCACCATTCTAACTATTGTTGCCTTCTTCTTACCCTGGAAGATCCTTTGTTCTCCATTGTCATCTAAGCACTCAATAACCTTGTCATAAGAATCCATCTTGGTTCTATGATAATAAAACCAGTCCATACCCAACAACATAATGTATGATCCCAATGGAAGCACATTCAAATGCGCTGATGCAGGCATGAAATTCAACTCATATGCACAAGCTCTTACCCAGTGATGAATTATTTTCTTTGTACCTATAGTCAATTGCACTAGCAAAGACTTTGCATGCACTTCTTTATTCAAACAACACTTATACTCTAGTTCAAGATTAACATAACTATAATTAGATCCAGCGTGTTACACAACATTTTGTCATTGTCCCTGTACTCCCCATCCATGATGCTAGAGGACCTCTATAGTGAACCCGAAATGCTTTCCCATCATGAAGAAACTCCCAGTATGTCCCTCTTCATGAGAAAAATAATTCCCCTTTACATCATTTCCCAAGAATCTTCCTTTTATCCCAATTTACAAGAGTGACACTACTGACTAGTTCCCTCATTGCGCTGATTTTCAGAGATTAAAACTATCCCTAGTGCCGTAAGGAGCGACTAAACCCTTTTCCAATCACACTGATCCTCTTTTGGGAAGTTTTTTAAATATAGAGTTGAAGCTTCCGGCTCTAGAAGCTTCGTAACGGAAGTCTGGTAGATGGTTGGGCTGGATGGAGTTGAGCAAGTCAGTTTGGGCTCCTTTGCCCTCTTAGGATGGAACAACCTCAAGAGGTAATACCTTTTCCCATGATGAGAGGAACCACCTCCCATCCATACAAGCTATATAAACCTCTCTTTTCCCAAGATAAATTAGTTATTGGAGTTAGTTGGAATGATCAACAAGTCATCTATAGCTTGTAGCTTTCTAGTGTATGTTTGAGGGAGAATAGTGTGTTTTGGTTTGGTTTGAGACTAGAGGGAAGAGGCGTTAAAACTTACATTGTTGGGGCTATCCATGAGATGCTAGCAGAAGCGTAGAAACCCGAATACATCTGAGGAGACCAGCAATGTCAAGGCATTGGTTGTAATCTCTTTCTAATTTATATGAATAAAACTATCAATTGATTTACTACATGAAGTGTTATTTTACATCTTTATGGATTAATGTTCCTTGACCTATTAAGTAGGATGAATACAATATTGTATGCCATCATGTTTGTTGTTGTCGTTTGTTTACTTGTTTCAGGTATTTGAAGGAAGGAAACTGAAGATAGCTAGAGTGAGGAAGTAGGATCATAACCAATCATAATAGTGTTCTAAGAGGTAGGCCCTCTTAATTAATTCTAGCTTAAGGGTATTTCCCATAGATTATTTGTTTGTGGTTAGACCCGCTCTCTCGAGCTAGAGGAATTGTTTATGTCCTCACTAAGAATTTACTTGCACCACAAATCGGCGACTCCACTGGGGAGTCAATCCTTCTGTTTGATTAATTGTATTTTTATGGTTTTGTGTGAACTTTTATAGTATCACCATTTCTCTTTAGTGTTCTTAGCTTTGCTTGGTTTGCTGCTCTAAGATTGAAATTTATAGTGGCAAGTCTGGTCTTAGCCTTTGAAACTTTTTATTTTTTTCTTTGAATCATCGGTCAACGCATTTATTTTTCTGACTGATGCGTCGATCAGCGTGAGTTTCTCAAAAAAAGTTGCACCAAACCCCTTCTGGCACTTGTTGTCAGTTAAGCAATCACACCGGTTCCTGTAGCTGAAGATCAGGATTTACCCTAGATCATAGCCAATGTGTCTTTCCCTTATGATTTATGTCTCTCAGCTTGTTTTGACTGTGTTCTCCATAACTGGAAAGCTCTATTAGCTCGATTTATATGCTTGTTTGATTTGCATTTTCTTCATTGGGTTTCTTGAGTTCTTAGATGGTTTGTAACCTTAGGGCATCTAGGTCATCATCCATTCACTTTTTTGTGTGCTCAGCAAGTCAAGTTGATAGTCAAGGTTGCTCTTTGCATTTCATTTGTTAGTCCTTTTGTTGCTTTGATTTCCATTTAACAAGTTTGAAAAGTTTCGTTTGTTGTTTGAGCGTCTCTTTTCGAGAATAGATCACATTGCTCATCTTGTTATTGGTTGATTTTTAGCTTCATTAGTTTGGAAAGGAATTATCTTTTGTGCTTTGCATCTGCTTGTGATTGATTGTATTCGAAATGTTTCATTGAAGTGTAATGTGTTTGTGAAAGATTCATTCCGCCATTTCATTGAAAAGTACATAGTTCTAGTTTGTTGAATCAATATGTTACATTAGTTAGCATCATTGAAGACTAGAGGTGCATCGTCATTTTCATTGGAAAAGAAATGAATTCTCTTTACTAGTGAAAGGACTACTTGAAGTGCATTTGATAGGAAAGATAGGAATTGGAAAGAGCTTTTCATCATTTTGATTTCAAAAGTGAAATAGTGTAAAAGTCTTTTTTTATTTTTTCTTTCGATTGCTTGTTTTTTTGTATTTGAGTGTGTTTTCTACTCTCATTAGTGTAGTCAATTCATCGAATTGAAAGGGTCTTGTCTCATTTAGCTGCATATAGGTGTTTTTCGAGTCACCTCAATAAGGCCTTAAAACCGAGACATCATTTGAAGATAAACTCTAAAATGTATTCAATTAACCTAAGGTGAATTTGAAACCTAATGATCACATTTTAGAAGGTCTAGGCTAGAGATGTGTTACAATGTCTTTAAGCATAGCAATTGTTGTTCGCTTCGGCTCTAGACATCACTAGTATGGACTTGTGCTCCCCGTACCGTCACGTATATAAAGGGAAACACTACTAGGTTGCAATCCTTTATCCATAGGAACTCGAGTATGCTACCTTGTAAATATGATACACCAAAAACAACATTTGCAGAGATTGTCCGCCTGTACTTCTCAGTTCGACGGGAGGTATTTTGCAGTTCATTGTTACCTAGTAATCCTTTTTGCCTAGAGCATCCTGAGTAGTCATTTTGATCTTTTTAACTCCCTAAATATAAAATATCACCAGAGTGCTTGTCCTTTTGAGCTCATTTCAAACCGAAAGTAATAGAGTCACCTTGCTTCTTTCTCGACTCTTAAAACATGAAAGAGCACCAGTTTGTTTTTGCATCTTAAAAAATTGTTGCCCACGATCTTATAACATCCCTATTAGTCTTTCTCTGGACAAAATCATGAGTGTAGCTTTAAATACATTTTAAAAGCCTTGAAATCAATCTCTCTTCTAGTTATTTTAGAAAAAATTATCGTGGTTGAACCAACTAGTTTTCCTAGTTCCTCTTCCTCTCCTCTATCTGAAAGATTGTTTGAGGAGCCTTTTCCTCAATTGCCACAGTCGCTTGAGAACCAAAGTGTTGAGATTGGAATTTTTCTCAGTATTCAACCTTTGCCATCTCATCCTCCCCATTCAGATACTAGGTCACTTTCTGATGTTGGCCCGGAATCTCCGAATAATCTGATTCAGACTCCCGAGAGTCCACTGACTTCTGAAGATCATCGTGGACTCATTGTTTATCCTTTGAATCCTTTGTTCGATCCTGTTGTGATATCACCTCAAAGTCCGTATAGTTTGTACAATCAACTAGGAATTCCTTTGGAATTATCCCCTCGAACATCTTCGGTAGTTCATCATCACCTGTTTTCACCCATGGAATCAGAGGGTGAAATCTCAGTCTCCTTTCCAGGTCACTCAAAGTTTTCAACTCCACGCACAATCGAGGAGTAGGAATATCCTTTCCCTCCTGAAAGTTTCCCTTACACAGGAAGCATTCTAACTAGTGTTCATTCTGAGTTATCACATAATTACGTGACTTTAGCTTAGTTGGTTTTAAGAACACCTATTGCCTCATCACTATATCACAACCATATTTGGGTATCTGGAATTATGCCTACCATGGGTCCATTCATTTAGAACCTGACCTACCAACAGACATGGATTTCTATAGTTACTTCAATACTGGTGCAACCCACCATTCCAAATCCCCTTGTTTCATTGGCCCAAGTAACCCGTTCAGTTCAACTGACGATCTCGAGTCATGTCTCTATCAATTCTTCGATCCCTCCAGTGAGTGGACAAGTTGTGCCACTACCTGGGGGGCAAAGTCTGAATGTGTCTATGATGTTAGGTACAATCAATGTGAGTGGTTCACAAGCTCACATGGTTGGAATGAACCAACCCTCCGTGGGTGCCATTCTAAGCCCTGTTGGTCCTGCTGGATTGAGCAATGTCTAGTACCAACAACTAAAACTTGTTGGTCCATCTGGGTCAAGTAACATCCAGTACCAGCAGCCTAATATGGCTTAGGTTCAGTACCAACCTTCTTATGTTCCATATTGTTCACAAGTGATGGTCAATCCGCCCTAAATCACTTAGCCTCGACCTTATGTCTAGCATGGTTCGTCCGCCATGCCTGGTGGGTATGGCCAGATACAGTTCAAGAACTTTCAAGGTGTCATTCCGGGAACTATTCAAGTACCTTTGCAGTAACAAGGACAACTACTGCAGTAGTAAGGAAAACCTTCGTTGCAGCAAGGGCCATCCATGCAACAGAAAGGCCAGATGATGCCGTAGCAAGGACAACTGCAACAACTATAGGGGAAACCCTCGTAACAGTTGCAGAAAAGCATGCAGTTGCTAATGCAGTATGCTCTGTAATCCTCCCTGCCTATGCCTTCGCAAGGTCAACCTTTATAGCTACAGGGATAGCCTTTGCAACCCCAAGGTCAACGCTTGTAGCAACAAGGTCAACCCAGGCAGCAACAACCATTATACTCATATCAACAGTGTCATCCCTTGCAAGGGCAAGGCCAGGGTCAAGTCTTGCAGTAGCAGACACAAACTCCTTATGTCCAAGGGAAATAGGGTCAGCCTACTTTTGTCTAAGGACAACAAGTCCAAAATCCTTATGTCCAAGGGCAGCAAGTGTAGAATCCTTACATCCAAGGGTAGCAGGTCCAAAACCCTTTCATCTAGGGGAAGCAGGTCCAAAACCCTTATGCTGAGGGACATCAGGTGCAAAATCCATATGTCCAAGGCTAGCAGGCTCAATAGCCTTTTAACCCATATGTTGCTTATCAAAAGCCTATGATTGGACAATTTCAATGCTTCTAAGGTCAGAATCCTCCCTATAGGCACAATAACCTACAATGGGGACAAAATCAAATGCCATATGAACAAAATCCTCCAATATGGGGACAAAATCCTTATCACTAGGGATGGGCCCCACTAGTTGGGCCCCCTTATCGACCTCGAATGCCTTTCAATACCCAGTTTTTGTTCTTGGCTACAATGGTACTGCCAGATGTTTCTAGAATCATGAATGACCCAATTCTTCATTTGCCATATTGGCCTCCATTTCCATCCAAGATTCCAAGCAATTATCCAAAGTTTGAAGGAAAAGCCAAAGACGATCCTCAAGCCCAAGTGATGACATATCACCTCTGGTGCTCCTCGAATTCCTACATTGATGATGGAATCCAAATTGTATATTGAGCTACCTCGAAATACCTATCACGACTTTAACACTCTCGCCATCGCCTTTTTGACACATTTGCAGCTGCCAGTTCACTATGAAACTGGCACCCATCTACTAACGTCGCTCGAGCAAGACACTATGACCCACATCTCTACTCACATCCATGAATGGAGACGTAGGCGTCGTCTGATTAAGTTTAAGATTTCTAATCAGTGGTTGACCTAATGGTTCACTAAATCATTCATTAATAAAATTGCAGAGGACATTAGTATGGGTGGATGCGTCACTAAGGAACAAGCCATTGTGCATGCCCAATATCTAGACCTCGTTTATTCACAATTCGGCATGTTATATGATGTGTTACTTGATGTGCCCAAACCATCATCTGATCTGACAACATATAAGTCTCTGGCTACCTTTCCTGTTGATGGAGTAATTGGTTCAATGACTTAGGCCCTTGCAAAATCTTCTTCCAAATAGAAGTCAGTCTCCAACAATGCTCCCAATGATTCCTCTCGTAATTCATTCAGCCTTGGCAAAACCTCAGAGGTTCACGATGTCTAGTCTGCCACAACAAACAAATACTCTAAAGGTAAGAAGAAAGGCAAAGGCAAGGGTAAAGCTGATGCCCTGAAATAGGGTCCTCCTAAGTCATCTGCTGCGTATGCTTCCTAATGGAAACCCAAGTATCCATGCCTCATCTGTGAGGAGGATCACTATACTAAGGATTGTCCATAATGGTTCGAAGTTAGTCGTTTTCTCAAAGGGACCCTAGCTATCCTAAAAGAGCCTTTTCCATCCCAGCAGACTCAAATGGTAGACCAAGCTCAGTCATCCGCTTCCTCTAGTTCACAAGTGTTCATGATGAGTACCCCAATTAACGTGGCTACCAGGTCAAAAGATTATCAAACTCCTACCCCGACAGCAGGGAAAGAGAAAATAGGTACCCCTTCTTCTTCTTCCCCAATCTAGTTCTAGTCCTCTCCATATAGAGTGACCTAATCCTGATTCCTCCATTCCTCCACCTTCTCAAGGTGTGCTACGAAAGTCCTCGTACAATCCTAACGCTTGAGCCGCTCAACATTATACCATTGTTGAAGATTTGGCTACATCACCATCAACTATGTATACTCTTGAGGTCCTTCAAGGTTGTCCTTCTCAATGTAAATTGTTATTGTTAGCTATTGGGGGTATTGATCTAGCTGAGTGTAATCTCATTTGTATTGACCTGGAAAACCACATTCCATGTTTACTTTATCAGATTTCCTTTCTCATCCAGGTGATCATAAATGAGAAAACCATTCATAGGACCATCATCGATGAAGGTTCTTCTACATGCATCATGTTTATCACTTGTTGGAAGGTATCTAGTTCTTCTACTCTGAACCAGTCCCCTAACACTTTGGAAGCTTTTCATGGATGTGATTCGCGACCATTCGGCGTCCTTCCTAACCTTGCCATTACTTTGGAAAGAAAGACAATACACATCAAAGTAGAGATTGTTGATGCTAATCTTAACTACAATATTCTACTTGGACGGAGTTGGACCCATGACATGCATGTTGTGTTAGTGTCAGTCTTTGCAGCCTTCCTCCAGTGATCAAACATGCTCTTACAAGTGATTTTAAGGTGTCAAAATCAAATTTTGTCATTTCAGTGAGTCTTCAAGCAAAATTTGGTCACTAGGCATTAGGTCTAGGGTTTGCTTTCACTCCTTCCAAAGTTGCCCAAATTTCGGTCCATGTCACCATTCAGCTGAGTGTACCATTATTCAGAGGTTTGTCATCATCATGTCAGGTTCCATTGGGTCATTTCACACCTTGTTCATGCCTCAGTTGCACCTAGGCAAGGTTCATTTCCCTCTCCTAGGGTTTTGAAGGCAATTTCTCTTGAATGGTCAAATCATTAGCAAAACTTGTATCCAGATGTTCATTACACCTTCCCCTATCCTTCATGTACCTTATTAAACACTTCCCATCACTAAGATCCCCAAATTCCTCATTTTTGCACAAACCCTAGTTTCTTGCTACAACCTGGCAATTTTCTAGGTTGGGCATGTGTTTTGCCCTTTTGGATCCCTTCCCCTCACTCAATCTCTAAGATTCCACTTTCCCCTACTTCCTAACATCCCTCTCTACTTCCCAAAATTTCCCCAAGAATTTATAAGCCCCTTATCCCCATCATTTCGCTTCATTTCGACAAAGTTCCTTGTTTCACACATCGGGACAAGTTTCACTCAAAAGATGTTTCAGAGAAATCAAAGATGAATTTTGAAAAACTGAGAGAGGTGTTTGTCCACAACTGGCCAAGGAAGAAAAATGTCCTTCACTTTTTACACAAGTGTCATGGTTTTAGAGAAATGTCAAAAATACAATCGCCTAGAGAGAATTGATGCACCTCTGAAGTGACCTTGGGAAAATAAAGTTTTCGCCTAGCTTGGTTGGCCAAATAACTTTCTTTATGAGTCAAAGGATAACTAGAGAAAATTATATTTCCAATGAACTATCATGAGCTCAATTTGGAGCTGAGGAAGGCATTCAAAAGTTGACTGCAACAGTACTCTGCCTTGAGGCAGCCTCATTTGGCACATTTTGACCAGTCTTGGGAGATTTGATTTTTGACAAGGCAAATGAACTCCAAATTGAAAAATTATAATTGGGTTGGAAACTATACTCAAATACATTTCCAACACGCTATCTTGCGCCTAATGTGGACACAGGGAAGGCCTCCAAAAGCCTCCTACAAAATGCACTATGTGGCGTGCGGCGCGTTGGGCAGGTGCGCGACGCATTAGGCAAGTTTTAACAGTGTAAAAATACACTGGCGCGACGCATCATAGGCGCGAGGCGCATACAGCCAACAAGCCCAAAAAATTCAAAAATTTGCTCCAAGATCGCCCAAAATGTATGGATTTCCATTGGTACAAGTAGGTTGAACTTCATTCATGGTTTTTCATCCAAGATTAATGGTTGGTTGTTGATGATGTGTATTTCATGAAGCTTGTGTAAAACAATCAAACCCTACCTTTTCAATACCTCCAAGAAACTTGATACTAGGGTTTCAATTCATTGTTTTGTCACCAATTTCATTCCCTCATCTTCTTTGTCCTTTGATTTTATCATTCCCTAAGTTCCCCCCTATCCCCTAAAATCACTAAGCCCATGCTCCCAATTCCCAAATCACTTATTCCTAAGTTCTATTATCCCTATTCCTAAACCCTACCATTCCCTATCACTCTCCTTCTCTTATTCCACTTGTAAAATCCTCAAGTCCCCAAACAATCAAGTGAATGTCCCATTGTGTCCACATTTCAGACAAATCATAAGTTTTAAAAAGGGCAAATTTCACTCGGTTACAATCCTTGTTCCCACTGTCCTATTTCTCCCACAGTCTTTTCCCTTCGGCACACATTTGGCACATAGTTGGAAATTGGAGATACTGACACCAAGTTCTCATTTCTCATTTTCAAACAAACCAAACATACACTTGACATACACATTGCAACACCATGACTGACAACAACACATCATACAACCAAGACATAGATTCCATCAATGAACTGCATGCACCAGGAAGACACTGAAACGGAGTAAAAGGAAAGATCGGCTCCGAATCTTGGCCGAAGCTTCTTTGGCTGAGCATGGCACTTGATGAGGCACCTTCAGCCCAAATTTCAAGGAATTTAGAGAAAATTTTGTCATTTTGAAATTTTTGGCTTGCAAAAACAGGTTTTTTGGCTCAACGCGTAGCGCGCCGCGCGCGACCAATAAGATTGGGAGGTCCAAATCACAAATAGTTTGTAGTTTTGGATTTTTCATGATGAAATTTACATGCTCAACTATTTCCAAAGCATTTCATCAAGTTCTAAGTGACCAAAAGGCTCAAAAACACCAGGAAAATCACCTTTCTACCACCTTTTGCACCAGCAGGAAGTACGTCCGGGAGAATGCACTTTTGGAGGGGCAAATGGACACCAAATTCGAAATTTCCACTTGGGTTCGAAATTAAACATCTAGCGCGTTCCAACAAGCAAATATGCGCTCAATTTGGATGCCAGGAAGTGCTCCAAAAACAGGTGGAAAGGCGCGCGGCACATAGGGCTCAAGCGTGCGGTGCACAAGGTTTTTTGGCACAATTTTCATCTTCAGCTCAGGAAATGAAGCCAGTTCGACCAGTTTTGACTTTTGATGTGATTTTTCACTCCTATTGATGTAATTAATGAAACATGATGTTATTTTGACACTTAGTTACTTATTTTAGAAGATTCATTCACTAAAAGGTGAAAATTTAATGAATGAATTGGTTTCCTAGCTTATAGAGGCAAGTTGTTTTGACTGCCTAGATTGTAGTGCTTTGTTTAGAGTTGGTTGAAACAGCTCCTAGGATGATGAGCTCGACCCCTAGAGGCAAAATAATGGGTTGGCTTGCCTATATTATGTATTTTCTTAGTCATTTTCAGGGTTGGACTCTTGGGAATAGCTTGACACTCTATTGTACATATTTTATCTGCATTTTTGGCAAAGGAAAGGCCAGGGTTTTGCAGCACTATTTGGGATTCATGTGGCTTTATGTATTGATGGTGTGCTTCTTTCAATATTTTTAAGTTGTTTATGTGTATCACTTTCCCTCTCTTATCTTCTGCAATTGAACAAATGAAGTGTTAAGGTAGAATCCATAATTTTCTATGCTCTGCCTTTAAGTTTGTTTGATTTTCCATGTGTTCATCTGTTTATGGAGAATCCTTGAAAGTTTCTTGCTCTCCTTAACTTCTCACCAGTCAGATCTAGCCATGCATCCTCTTTAAAGGCATCAAAACTATTGCCTATCTTGCCCCAAGTAGACCTCTGCAAAAACTGTGCCTCATCCCCGCACCCAAAATTGCCTTTCCCTTGAATTCAACAAAACTTAAAAAAATCAATTTCAAACTCCGTGTACTTCATACGTAGCCTAAAATTAGTTATCAATTTAGTCACCTTGAGCCTCTTTGATTACCTTTTACCGAGATTGACCCGGAGAGAGCCCTCTCCTGTCCTCGTAGGGCTAGCTACGAGGCTGAGCGTGGTTTGATGTAGCCTTGAGTCTTACCTTATTTTAGCCTAAGGTAGATTTGAGCCTAACATGTTTTAGCCTCCTCCCTTTTCCATGTGATTCATTTTCCCCATCAAGGGAAGATAGTCACAGTCGACCAACTGCCCTTCTTTGCCTCATCCTCCTTAGATGGCAATGTTTTGTATGTCAAGCACACCGGTGCTCCTTATGAGAGTGTGGGGGCAGGACTCTTTAAAGATCCTACCTTCATGGGCATTTTTTCACTCCCACCTCCTCATGTTGCCTTTGTCAACATGATTTTGGTCAAGTCTAATCCTTGGGTCATTCCTTCACTGGATATTGTTGATACATGGGGTGAGGTTATGCTGTTAAGTCCTGCCAAAGCCAATTATGTTGAAATTGTTTCGGCTTCACCTTTGGTATCCTCTGATCATCTGGTTTAGAGAACATTTCTCAATTTGTATTCTCAATATTTGTGGCTTGGTTCTTTGGAATCTCCCGATCCCTTGGATGAGAATTTTCTTTCTGATGAGAGTATCATGGAAGTAATGTCTCTGGAGGAAGTGCCTTGGAATGACACTCATCATCATTACTCGTTCTTTCCTAGCCTGGCACTTGTATCTACTTGTCTCGAGGAGTTCTCTTCTCATCTCCTATCCCTACTACTTTAGATGCCGATCATGACTCATGAAGTTTGGTTAGAAGGGAACATGGGTAACATTACCCAAACGATGCCAATTGATATTTCTGTCAAACATGGTGTCCTTAAAAATGTCCATATCAGGGTAACCTGTCCTCCAAAAGAGATAAAGCTCTATACTCGTCTGTTCCAAGAGTTCTGGGATTTTTTTGCATGGTCATATGAAGAAATTCTCGGTGTTCACCCAAGTATAGTCATGCACAAGATTGCAACTTATCCTCATGTGAAGCCCATTCTTCAAAGACTTTGTCTAGTGTTCCCTAGAAAAGCAGTCACCATTAAGGGTGAAGTTGAAAAACTTCTGAAATATTGATTTATTTATCAAATCCCTCTTATAGATTGGGTGTCGAATATCATACTGATGATAAAGGAACAAGGCACTATTCGCGTTTGTGTCAATTGCCGTGATCTCAATTGTGCTTGTCCTAAGGATAATTACCCCACTTCCTTCATTGACCAGATTGTTGAGCCTCAAAACTACTCTTCCCTAGCATCTCTTCTCATCCCTTTCCTTTGTTTTTCCATGAAGAAAATGCATTCTCATCATCAATGACCAGTATATATTTCCTTAAGGATGATATTTAGTGATTTACATATTATAATTTTATGTTTTGCTGTTTGAATAAATTTTTGTCTTTTAGCTACAGAACGTAGCCTATTCTGTAGCTAATCAGTTGTTCTGCAACTATATTCATGCTTCAATAGGTTACAGGTGTCAAATGAGGAAACCGGCCACATGGGCATCTTTGGAATGGTCATGACATGGATCCTGTCCTAATCAACCAGCCCAAATCGAAAAAGAAACCAACTCAAGACCACAGTCAAAGGTGGAGTCCAATGGAGAAACCCAAGAGCAATAGGACTTTGTGTCCATTCTTTGTGGCTATTTAATAAATCCGACAGCTTCTGTTGTAGCATTTACTTGAGCCATCGGTGATAACTGTTTCATGCAACTACCTTGCTGACTTAAAGTCACCTGTAGCTGATCAATCCATTCACTCAAAACTGTTGTAATACGTGGATCACCTGTAGCTAAATTATCTCAAAGGACAGTTAGGATTTTTCTTTAAATATCAGCTGTAATGGACTTGGAAGGAGTTCGAATTTCCTCATGTATTAAGCACAAACTTACTGCTTTGTAATTTTTGAAACTTATTTCCCTGTTTTTAATATGAAGACCATGTGTTTTATGGATATTTGAGAGAGTTTCTTGGAGATTGATTAAGCATGCATAACCTAATCAGTTGCGGAGGGCCCCTTCACTGAATGAGGTTTTATTTCATTTTGTTTTGTCTTTAATAGTTAAACTATAAATTCATCACAGTGTTCATAATCATTTTGGTACCAACCTTGTTCATAATGCAACTTCTACTATTTTCTCACTAATGCAGAATAACTTCTTCTAAGTGTAGACTAGTTTCTTCTTGCTTCATTTCTTTATAGTTTTAGAAGTTGAAATTTAGTAGTATAATTTAGCTTATTTCATTTACTGCTTTACTAGTATTTCAATTTTCAAGTAGATTGATTAGTGCAATCACTATCCTTGTCATTTTATTGCTAGTTTATTGACTCATGGTGTTAATGAATACTTTTGAAGAGCCCTTCTAGTTGATATCTCATCTTAAACTAAGTGGTTGAATACTTCATTCATGCAATGAGTCTTTCTGCATTCCTGCATTTATTTTCTCTTGGAATAATGAAGTACAAAGATTCACAAATGTCATCACAAGGAGATTTTCTCCCAAAATTGAGATGCAGGGAAATTAAGTATTTCATTTAGCTTTGTTTCTATGATAGATTAGACACTAGTTGCAATTTCACTTCAGTTTCTAAGATCATGATTTGGAAATAATGATAAAACAGGAATAGAAACTATGTTTTCATTTCTTGCTTAAAGTTTGCTCTCAATTATTCCTTAAGCTCTTTTGTTTCTCATTTTTAGATTCTTAGCAATCCTTACAGAAGTTAGATTTAAGATTTTAATAAATACACTATGCATCATTAGGGATTAAAGGACCCAAAAACCCCCAAAATAACATAAAACAAAGAAACAATGAAGTAAGAAGAGTCATCTAGCACAAACAGTGCACTACACTTCATCAATTTACAATACCCGGATTAATAACTTATGTAGAGAAATTTAGGACACTAAATTGACCAAACATTTTGGCACCGTTGCCAAGGAAGTGTAACCAAGTAGCCTTATCTCTTACATTCAAAAAAAAAAAAACAATGACATGCATAAAGAAAGAGACTCTAGGGGTAGATTTATAGCTAGGGGTAGAAGTTCGATTCCTACAACACCATCCACTCCACCAAGAGCAAGAAAAGACACACCTCCATCCCAAACTCATACTCCTAGCCATAGGACTCCTGAAATTCCAAGGGTAGAAATCCAATCAAAAGAATCCCCTATTTCTTCTACCAAGACTATTCTAGAAGAGAAAAAATTCGAATCTCCAACAACAGGGATAGTTTTTCTTACTTCCACAGGAGAGCCCATTATATTTGAAGAATTAGGAGTACCTGGTGGAGAAGAAGAAGTAGAACCTCTCTCCCATTTTCCATTAATTTAAGAACTAGAGGAGGAGGGAATAACCTTACAAGTTGAACCCTATACTGACTTTGAAGAAACTATAATGGAAGAAGAGGAACAGGATGGAGAATTCTCATTGTTTGGAGGAGGGGGTAGAGGAAGAGGTAGAGGAAATAATGGAGGAGGTAGATGTAATAATGGAGGATGAAGAAGAAATAGGGAAATAGATCACTCTTTCGGATTCCCTATAGTGGATGAGGAAATACATGCCACAATGAAAAATATTTCACCTTCTGTCCTCCCAAACTTCTATGGGTTGAGGAGTGAGGACCCTGAAACATTTTTGTTTGAGTTTGAAGTCTTGTGCAGAACTTATGACTATTTATAAGACTCTCAAAAACTTAAATTGTTTCCTTCAACACTAAAAGGGGCTACTTTGAAATGGTTCATGGGGTTAGTCACTCAATCCATTAGAACATGGAATGACATGAAAAAGGAATTTTTGGATAGGTACTTGGATTATTGCATGCCTACCAATCATAAAGATGAGGTGTTCAAAATGATGCAAAGAGAGGATGAAAACTTAGAAGATTTCATTGAGAGATTCAACTATAATGTGAAAAGAGCTAAGATGAATAATTGAGATGAAGAAACATTGAAATATATTTTATTAAAAGCCATTAGAGATGAGCAGATAGATATCCTTAACATGACAGGGAAGGGAGATATCCATCAACTTCCATTGAGTGACATAGGAGAACTATGTATTCATCTCTCAAGAGGGAAATCTAAAATAGGGAAAGGGCCGAGAGATCCTTCTCTTGTTAGAGCAAACAAATTTGTAACTGGATCTATAAGTAGGGTAGAAATTGGCAATATGCTTGATAAGCTTAAACTGACATTCTAGGGAGCCTTAATGAGCAACTAGACACCCATAAAATTCAAAACAAGTAGAAAATAGAGGTTGATGCTTTAGCCATTTTTTGTCCCAAATGCAGGAAAAAACATGCTCTAAGGGAATGTCCTTTAGATGCAAAAATTGTAAAAACTTGTATGATTTGTTCAAAAAGCCATGAGACCAAGGGTTGTCCTTCAATCCCAGGTCTTAAGGCTGTATTTCAAAAATAAACAGTCCCAAATTCTGTAGAATCTCTTTGTTTTGTTACAAGAAGACCTTGGTTGGGGACACAAAATTAGGGATTTAACAATCAAATGTATCTTCAACCGCTACCGAACTGGAATTCTTGGCAACAACCTTGGCCTCAACCTCAACCTCAATCTCAACAGTGGGCACAATGAATACAAAATCCTTAAGGGAGATTTGCTCAATATTATCAATATCCTCCATCTTATCAAAATTTTCCTCCCCCACATAATCAACAACAAAATCAGCAGCCACAACTTCAAAATCAAAACCCTCAACTTTCATTGCCATTTCCACAATAACCTCCACAAGCAAACCAAAATCCCCAACTCTTACTACCATTTTAGCAGAAACCAAATCAGATACCTGCCTAACCATTACCAAACCCCAACTAGAAACCCTCAGAATTCTTACATGGTAAAAGGACAACAATTTCCAACTTACATGATTACTCCTCTAGATCTTAATAATGTGCAACTAGGACCTAGAAGGATATTAGAAAATGAAAGACCTTCTGTAGTTATTCAAGAACAAGATATTTCTAAGGAGGATTCTCTAAATGTCAATAAAATTTTTGAGGAAACATCTCTCCAAAACCAAAACATTGAAAAAGGAAAACAAAAAGAACTAGTGAGCACAACTCCTATCATTGAGCAACTAGCATCTACTTCTGCACCTCCTTTTCCTAAAAGACTACAAATTGGTAGAGGGGTAGAAAACAAGATCTTGTTGCCCAAGTATGATTTTATAGATGAATTGAAGAATGTCTATATCAAAATTCCTTTGCTACAAACCATTAGAGAAATTCCTATTCTAGCCAAAACAATAAAGGAATTGAGCATAAAAAGGTTAGGAAGAAAAGAAAAAGAAACAAAAAGAATTCACTTGGTAGGAAAAATAGCAGACATAATGATGGGAAAAATTGCCTTACAAAAATATGTGGATCTAGGAAGTCCAATTGTCAAGACACATATAAATGGAATTGAAATTCCAAATACATTGATTGACTTAGGGGCAACAATAAACATTATGAGTAGACAAAGAATGGAGCAACTTAAACTTCCTAATCTTCTTTACACACCTACCTTACTGCAACTTGCAGATAGATTAGTAAGCAAACCAGATAGTGTATTAGAAGATATCTCAATATCCTTAGATTCTTGGGAATATCCTATTGATTTCATGATCTCAACTCCCAAGAATAATCTAGGAGGACACCCACTCATATTAGGAAGACCTTGGCTAGCCGGCATTGATGCTTTTATTAGCTATAGATCTAGTGACATGTATATTTCTGATGGTAATTCAATAAAGAAATTTACTCTGTATCCTCCAGCAAAAGCAATCACATAAATAGATGACAAGGAATGGATTGATGATGAAGATGATATTCAACCTCTCTTTACTATTTCAAAAATTAGTGAGGATAGTCAAATTTTGAATACATTGAAAACTTTGAAACATCTTCAGAATATGATCATGCACAATTTCAAGAAAAATCTAATGTTGAATACTTGTCATATAGGCATATGTCTCTCTATTCTATGGAAGAGTTTGGTAGCTCTACAATTGAAAATTTTCTAGATAGGACATTGAACATAAGAAAAAACTTGGAGAAACTACAACAAGAAGAGCTAACCAAAAGATTACAAAAACATTCTGCTGCATTTGCATGGGAATACACTAACATGAAAGGCATTGATCCTAAGACTTGTATCCATCATATCTATATTGAGGAAAACAGTAGACCTATCTGACAACCTCAGAGAAGGATGAATCCAAATCTTTGGGAGATTGTAAAAAAAGAGCTCCAAAAATTGTTGAATGTAAACTTCATTTACCCAATTTTAGATAGCCAATGGGTTTCTCCCTTGGTAATTGTGCCTAAAAAGAATGGTAAATGGAGGGTGTGCATTGATTACCAAGAATTGAATAAAGCAACCCTTAAAAATCATTTTCCTTTACCCTTTATAGATCAAGTATTATATACATTAGCAGGTAAGAAGTATTTCTCATTCTTGGATGGTTTTAGTGGTTATAATTAAATTCAGGTAGGACTTCAGGATCAGGATAAAACCTCATTTACTTGTCCATCGGGTACTTTTTCCTACTGAGTACTTCCTTTTGGAGTATGTAATGCACCTGCAACATTCCAAAGAGCATTATTAGGAATGTTTTCTAATATGATACATGATTATGTAGAGGTATATATGGATGATTTTACAGTCTATGGAAACACATTTGAAGAAGCTTTGGAAAATATGGAAAAGGTTCTTAAAATATGTGAAGAAACAAACCTTTCACGAAGCCATGAAAAATATTTTATGATGTTTACAGAAGGTATTGTTTTAGGACATCACATTTCAGGAGATGGGATTAAAGTTGACAAATCTAAAGTTGAAGTCATCTCTAAGTTATCAATTCCAAATTTCTGAAAGGATGTTAGGAGTTTTCTAGGATTTACAGGATACTATAGAATATTTATAGAAAACTTCACTAAAATAGCATCTCCACTCTTCAAATTTCTTACAAAAGATTGTGAATTTAGTTGGAATCCTAATTGCCAATTAGCATTTGAAACCTTGAAAGAAAAAATTTTTGAAGCACCTATTTTAAGAGGTCGAAATTGGAAACTCACTTTCCATATTTCCACAGATGCTTCAGATACAACTTTGGGAGCTGTATTGGGACAAAACGATTTGATTCCTTATGCCATTTACTATACAAGTAAGAATTTGACTCCCACTAAGTTGAATTATACAATGACTGAAAAGGAATTTTTAGCTGTTGTCCATGCAATTAACAAGTTCAGACACTATATAACAGGCTATGAAACCTTTGTTCATACAGATCACTTTGAAATTAGATATTTGATGAATAAACCTCTTACTAATGGCAGAGTTACATGATGGCTTATACTTTTGCAAGAATTCAACATTACTATGCTAGATAGACCTAGAAAACAAAACACAGTTGCTGATTTCTTGTCCAGGATTCAGAATATCAAAGAAGATTCTCTGGTTGAAGATAAGTTTCCCGATGAATATCTTTTTGCAGCAACTACTCAAACTCCTTGGTTTGCAGATGTTGCTAATTACTTGGTCACAAGAAAGTTACCTTCACATTTCTTTCCTACAGAGAAAAGAAAAATTATTCAAGAAAGTGCAAGATATTCATGGATCACTAATGAATTATATAAAAGAGGGCCAGATCTTATGATTAGAAGGTGTGTCAGAGAAGATGAAATGCTTGAGATTCTCAAAGCATGTCATGATGAGCTGTGTGGAGGACACTTTTCTAATAAGAGGACAACCTATAAAATCCTTTCTTTAGGATATTATTGCCCATCCATCTTCAAGGATGCTAAAGAATACATCAGAAGATGTGACACCTGCCAAAGGGTAGGGAAGCCTCCTCCCTCAAATGAAATGCCATTACAAACTTAGGTACTTATCAAATCTTTTGAAAAGAGGGCTTTAGACTTTATTAGACCAATTAACCCTCCATCTAAGCAGAAAAAGTATATACTGGTATGCACCTATTATGTCACTAAATGGGTAGAAGCCAAAGCATTACCTTTTGCTAATGAAAAATCTATAGTTAATTTTCTTTTTGAGGACATCTTTACTCTTTTGGTGTTCCAAGAGAAATTGTGACAGATCAGGGATCTAAATTCACATCCAACATGGTGGAAAGGCTTGTGGAAGAATACAAGATCAATCATAGAAAATCTACTCCCTATCATCCACAAGCAAATGGTCAAGTGGAGTCTATAAATAAAGTGATTGAAGGAATAATCACCAAGACTGTGCATCTACATAGAAGAGATTGGGCAGAAAGGCTTCCTGAAGCCTTATGGGCCTATAAAACTACATGGAAGAACAAAACAAGACATACACCCTATGAACTTTTTTATGGGAAACAAGTCCTATTTCCTATAAAGTTCCAAATCAGAACTTTCAAGATGGCAGTACAATTGGGGTTAGATTTATCAGAAGCACAAAAGCATATACTGGAGAAATTGAATGAACTTGATGAAATTATGCAAGAGGTAGTTCAAAGGATTGGTATAGTCCAAAAACAGAGGGCTAAATGGCATGACAAATATATCACGGACAAGAAGTTTCAAGAAGGAGATTGGGCATTGTTATTTGATTCAAAGTTCAAATATTTTCAAGGAAAGTTTCAAACTCATTGGCTTCGGCCATAAGAGATTGAAAAAGTCTTTAGTAATAGAGCAGTGAGAATCAGAACAATAGATGAAATTCAGACTCCTCTTCTTGTGAATGGTCATATATTAAAAATACATCAAAAACCAATTTCAAAGGAGGAGTTCATTAAGATCTTTCAGAGAAATTTTGAAATGAAGCTAGTGAAGAAGAATCCTTCTTCTTCACCTACTTAGTCTTTATTTTCCTATCTAAAATAAAAATAATAATAATAATAAATCGTATAAGGTTGAAAACCAATCATTTATTGGCATGCTTATAAAGAAAATATAGGGTGGAAATAAGAGGTTTCTGACAACCTATATTTTCCATTTCCTTTCTAAGTGGTGACAAAAATCCACAGTCACTCTGTATTCTGCAATATCCATTTTCTCATCTCATTTCACTATGTCTTATTTTTATAGTTTCACTTCATTCCATTGCCATATTTCATCAATAAATTTTCCTTCTCTAGTATTTCCTCCATCTCCATTTTCATTTATTATCTTGTATTACATCTCATTTTATTTTCACTAGCACATACATTTCCATTTCACTCATTCATAAGCCATATTTCACTTTATGTTTCACGTTCTGTAGCTAATTCCGTTCTGTAGCTAATTTGATTCTACTGCTACAATTTTCTTATCAATTCAGGCATAAGTGTACAAGTTCATAATAAAACCATGTATGCAGGGGATTAGAGAAAAATGAAATATCTGAAGAAATCAAGCTCAAAGTACCTATGGATCATCAAAATATTAGCAAGTGGAAGGTAAAGGTTCCAAAGGTAAACACAAAAATTTATTTCAAAAAGCAATTTAAAAACATAAGTTTGTATAGCATGTATGATCACATGTCTCCTTAACCAATCATCATTTGATTTGACCACCACGATGTCTCTGCCATATCTTCAATCTTTAATGACAAATAGTCTCAATGATTCTTAATAACAAATCTCCACTTCAAACTCCATGGCCTGTACTCAAACGATCCTCCATAACTACACCTGTTAATGGTCAAAACAACGATGTGACCTACCTATCTACGACTCTCTAAACCCTTACTGTCTATTTATTGAATGCAAACTCTTAAGTTTTCTCTCATATTTACGCAGTCATTCCATACAGACAGTCTTCATATCTCCGTATACACAGTCATTTTATTTCCATATACACAGTCTTCATATCTTCATATACGCAGTCATTTCATTTCTTAGACAGTGAGAATAATTTTGAAGGGTAACCGAAAACAGACGATATGGGGCTTATTGTCATAACAGATCCTCTAGGAGTAAAATATATGGAGGGCTATCCATAACTTAAAGGGATGCTAGAGAAGGCCGGATGTTCACGTTTTATTGAAACATTTGACGGCTACCATAAGGAAATTACTAAATATTTTGCAAGATCATTTGATGGCACAAAAGTGGAGATAGGGGATGTCAAGTTTGCAGTCACATAATCCTTCATAGCAGAAGCTACAGAGCTTCCAAGACTAGGAGAAAGATGGTTTGGAAAAAAGGAATTTCATGATCAATCTTGGAAGGTGATCCTTAAAAACCTAGGTATGGATGTTACAGTATTTAGAAATGGGATTCCTATTTCATCTCTCAAGAAAAATGGAGTAAAATGTTGTTAATATTGAAAAAATCCACTACATGTGAAGGAATATTTGGGTCTATGTATGTTTACCATATATGCCTGTTAATGAATTTTTTAGAGAATGGAACCATCAAACTTCCCTTTTTCCTTTTGAACAGTCTGAGAAGGATGGCAACAAATGTTCAAAAGAAAATTGAATCAATATAAACAACTCTATATCATCATGGACTAGTGAAGATTCTAGTTGAATTCCATTTAAGAAGTATAGGGGATACATGGGAAGATTTCTTGGTAAGAAATTTCTTCCAGGATGCTCCAGATTCATCTGAGGGACTGCATGTTAAGAGAAGTAGAAGGAGAAAGACCCGCATTCATATTCAAAGCTCCTCACAAAAATATGACGTAGAGATAGCTCCTAAACAAGAGGTTAGGAAGCATACCAAATAGAAGAGAAAAATGAAAGAGAGGGCTGAAGAAATCAATGAGGACATCCCTGAACCTTCATCACCTCAAGAAGATGAACAACTACTCTCTGATAGACTGATCAAGATCAAGGAACAAATCAAGAAAATAAGGAGAAAGGAAAGAAGAAGGACACAAAGGAAGAAACCATAAGCTTTCAAAACTTAAGGAGGATCTCTAGACACTGTGGTAAGGTGAAAAGGGTGACATCAAAAGAAGCCCAGTTTATAAACTTAGAAGAAGAAACCCCACCTCAATCTCCTAATAGTATTCCATTTGAACATAGTATACCTAGGGCGGTAATATGGGGTACCGAGAGAGGTACCCAAGGTAATAATATAATAATGGGATGGGCCATAGTAATAAATAAGGTGGTTAACCCATGTCATATAAGGGACCACAAGTAGTTAATAATAATGTAAGGGGCCATGGTATTAGTTGATGGTAATGAGGAAACCATGGTAATGATGCATGGTATTGTATGTATGAGGCCTATATAGAGGCTATAGACTCCACATGGAGAGATATGAAGAGAAGTATTCTTGTATGAACAGGCATATGGCTTGTGGAGTGTTCTCCTGCCTTAAGGAGTGAATGTGTGGTGTTGCCCTACCTTAAGGGTTTGATCAATAAAGAATAATTTCTATCTATTTCTATCTTGTTATTCTTGGGTTTATTTTTATTCTCATATATTTCCGGGTTAGATTTACAACAAGTGGTATCAGAGCACTTTCTTGGGCACAAAAGTGGAGAATTTGTTTTTACTTTTTGCAGGATTTCAAGGGCGGCGAGTTTGCAGATCAGATATGTACGTTTCAGTTCAATATCTGCAAAACCTGATTGCATATCTGTATTCTTTGTGAAAAAATAGCCGATTTCAAAAAAAAAATTGGTCAAATCGGAGTTCGGATGAAGGAGATATCGCTGATTTAAAAATCAGTGGGTTTGTAGATAATTTTTCATGGCAGCGAGTTTGTGGCACCGATATAGACGTCCTGGTGTAAGATCTACAAAATTTAATTGTAGATCTAGATTTTTTATAGAAAAATACCCAAATTCAAAAAAACAAACATTTGAATCGGAGTCTAGATGAGGGAGATCTCGCTGATTTAAAATCAGCTCTTTTTTGCAGAAATTTTGGGTGGCGGCGGGAGAGTAGCAGCGCAGATCTAAAATTCTAGTGTCTGAATCAGGATTTCTTTCACATGGGCAAATGCAGAATGGTTGTTCCATTTCCAAAAACAGGTTATAATAGAGATTCTGAGCAATATTGACGAAACTGTGACATTTTCAAATTTTAGCCAAGTAAGTGAATTTTTTCAAACCTTCATGGCTTCTAGCAAGGAATTTTTTACAGGAAAAGGTGATGGTCCTACTATTGAAGAATTCATTACAAAGATACAAGTCCAGATTTGGGACGACATGTGGGACATTTTGGAAGTTTCAAATGCTGTCTAATATGAAAGGTGAGGCTCAAAAATGGAAATTATTACTTGACTACGACCGGTTGAACAAAATTTCAGATGCCGAATTTGAAGAAGTCTTTTTGGACAAATGGTCTCGGGCTAGGAAAAAGGAGAATGAGACACATAAGGGGTTAATTCCTACTGGTATATCCTTATTACAAATTCATGGATTGATTCAAAAGGAGAAGATAATGGTGTCTATAAATCCAAGTTGCAAGAAAAATCTCATAAATGTCAACTTGGCAAAAAATTGGCAAGTGCCAACAAAACACATTGAAAATACACAAGTGGATGATGAGGATGTTCAAGTGTACAAGGATTTGAATATTTCTATGGATAAATATGTGTTGCATGGTGATTTTTACGCTTCAGAGTGGATGATATGGATGTTGCTTTGGGATATCCTTAGATGGAATCCGTGGGTACTATCAATATTAATGTACAGAAGAAATTCCTGAAGCTATGGTATAAAAAGAAGAAAATTACATTACAGGATATTTCCATCCATAAACATGTAGCGCACATGGAGGCTGAAGCAGAAGCTGTTCAAGGGATTGACATATCAGATGATGAGCCTTTGATGATCGAAAATCAAACACAAACAGAGGCTACAGAAGAAAATGTTACAGGTGATGATACATCAGAGGAGGGCTCAGTGGTTGAAGTCATATTGAAAAACAAGACACCACAACAGGCACCACAGCAGGGTGAATTAAAGAAAAAGACACCGTGGGTTAAAACTTCAACATATCATCAC
>APFE030778799.1:821-27413 GCA_000404065.3 Pinus taeda | reverse complement strand
TTCCGTAAAAATTGCCCAAGTGATAATTTGTTTATGAGAGCAAAGCCATTGATACCATACAAACTGATTTTGTTCCAAATATAAAGTTGCAATACGTACCTTTTGTGTGTTTTGCACATTATTGAGATCGAACAATTGCTCCATCTGTAATATCCATGTTGTGGGATCCTTGCCATCAAGCTTCCTCATATCTATTTTTGGAATATGGTGGGTCTTCGATCCCACATTAGAGTGTGAAATCATGATTAACATTTCTTTTGTTCACATCATGAGTTTCCTTTACTACCTTTTCACCATTAGCAAGTATTTCTTGTAGAAAATTTTTCAAATCTGTCTTCAAATCTTCCATGTTTGTCTTCAAATCTGCCATGTCTCTCTTCAAATATGTATTCAAATCCATCTTCCAGTCATCCATCTTAGCTTCCATGCCCTTTATCTTAGATTCCATGCCATTTATCTTTGCTTCTGTTAGCTTTTGTGAGATTGACATTTCTTGCACTTGTTCTTGTAATTTTGATATATCATGTAGCATTTCTTCCTCTTCTTCATGAGTCATGCTAGAGCTTTTAGGTTCCTTACTAGGTGTTTGCATTTTCTTTCCTCGGGGCATCATTTACCGATAGTAATGCTCTACTATGCCCTTTGAATTCCTTCAAAATAAATTTTAAAACCAATCTTAAGCAAAAATTTAAAAGAATCTACACACCTTTTTTCACTTTGTAGGAGCTCGATATTGCCTCTGATGTATCTTTGTACTTTCAAATCATGTAGTTTTGAAATTATGAACTGTAGTAGCCCTCTATGTCCTCTTTCCAATGCCACCAGTCTGATCCAATTTGGATTCTCCAAGGAAGAGTTATGCGAAATATCCCACAGTGACCTGATTATATATTAGTTTAGTAGAGCAAACTTGTACGACGAGCCAAGAGTCACTATTTCGACCTTTGGCTCTAACCAATATATACAAGAAACTACAGTCCATTGTCTTTCTGTACCTTTTGATGAAATTTCAATCTGATTCTCAGAGAGAAAGTTATTACGATTTTCCCTAGGTCACCTGTTTGGAATGTAATTCAAGAGTTTGCAAAAAGACCAACTTCCTCATATCATATCTCCGTAAAATAGCGGAAAAAGCTCTACAATTCAGACCTGACGTTCAGCGCGATTTCTTCTCGAATGGGTTTTTTTTTTAGCTTCTGAAACATCATAGAAAAAAAGTTATAGCGAAAATGCCATGATGACCTATTTGGAGTAGCGAAACCCTAGAATCCAAAGCTTTGATACCAAATGTTATGAAACCAGCTCAAGAAAGGTAGAAAAGATAGATCCAAGACCTTGGATTCGGCCTCTCAAGGGAACCTTCTTTATATTACCTAAATGAACAATTCTTGGATGATTCAATGACAAAACCTCCTTTCTTTTATATAGGAGTCTAGAGTCACAATATAACCAGCCGGACCTAACAATAATATATATAAAGCACAAAATAACAATAGAGGGATTCTATGGGGCACAGTAATAACAATATGGGGATAATAGGGGCACAAAAATATTAATAAGGGATGCAACTACAATAGTAATGGGGTAATCACTAGTATTATAGGGACCCAACATAGTTTCTAGATCTCCAGGATTCTAGATTTTTCTACACCGCCATTCATTTCTAGATCATTCTAGATCTCCATCTAAATCACATACAAGATTCTAGATCCTACTTCTATGTAAAGCAAGCCAAGGCTCAAGCCTGTTATGTAATGCAAAGTGATTTTTGTTCTCCAATGATTTTTTTATCTATTCCGCTATTTCTGACTGAGTAATCTTGTTGTTCCTCCATTTGTATGTCTCTGTGAATTATTCTCTTCTTTTGCAGTCTAAGTCTCTGAGTATAAATCCTCTGTGTGTTATGTATGCTCAGGCATTTCGAGAATAATCATTTTTGTAGTATTGTTGGAGTGGGAGATGTCCAAATCAATATGAAAGATGGACAAGATATATTGTTGAAATAGGTCAGGCATGTACCATAAATGTGCATGAGTTTAATCTCTATGGGATAACTGGATGCTAAAGGCTATTCGACAAGCTTTGGAAAAGGAGGCTGGAAAATTAGCAAAGGTGCATTGGTCATGGCCAAAGGATGCAAGGCAGGAACATTATACACATTGAAGACACTGATAGGAAAATCAGATTTGCCTGTTGTCACAAAAGAAGGAAATTCAACAGATCTATGGCATAAGCGTTTGGGTCACATGAGCAAGAAGGGCTTAAAAATCCTTGTTCGTAAAAATTTATTGTGAGGTTTGAAATCCTATAACCTTGATCTTTGTTAATATTGTATATATGGTAGAAAAAGAAGGGTTTCATTCCTTAGAGGTGGCCTTTACAGAAAGAAAAGTGTGTTAGAATTGGTACACTCAGATGTGTTTGGGCTTGTTAACATCAAATCATTAGGAGGAGAATCATATTTTGTAACATTTATAGATGATGCATCCAAGAAGGTTTGGGCATATCTTGTGAAAATTAAAAGTGAAGTGTTTGGAATATTTCAAAAATTTCATGTTGTTGTTGAAAGAGAGACTAACCAACTGCTTAAGTGTTTAAGAACAGATAATGGTGGAGAATATTACTCAAATGCATTTAAGGAATATTGTAACAGGTTTGGCATAAAGCATGAGAAGAATGTGCATGGTACTCCTCAACAGAATGGTGTTACAGAAAGGATGAATCACACCATTATGGAAAAGGTGAGAAGTATGTTGTCTAATTTCGGTTTGGAGAAGAATTTTAGGGCTGAAGTAGTTAGGACCACTTGCTACCTCATAAATAGATCTCCAACTATAGTCTTGGATGGCGGTATCCCTGAAGAAGTTTGGACTAGTAAGAGTTTGAATTATTCTCACTAGAAAATATTTGGATGTGAAGCATTCGTACATATTCCCAAAGAAAATAGAACCAAGCTAGATGATAAGTCTATGAAATGCATTTTTTTGCGATATGCAAATGAAGATTGTGCTTATCGTCTATGGGATCCAGTGAAACATAAAATTATTAGAAGCAGGGATGTTATATTTAATGAGTCAAAAATGTTCAAGAGGACTGTAGGTGAGTTGGAGGTCAAGAAGGTTATTAACAGGTTTGAAGAGAAGCAGGAAAACATACCACCAATATAAGAAAATGAACAACAAATTCACGAGCATGAAGAACAACAAGTGGAAAATGATGAACAACAAGAAGAATGAATCTTGCAAGAACCTTTACAGGAGATTCGACCTGATAATACACCACCACAGTTAGTTTGCAGATCTTCTAGGCCTGATAAGCCTTCACAAAGGTATCCTCCTTCAAACTATATTTTGTTAACCGATGAAGGTGAACCTAATTGTTTTCAAGAAGCTTGTAAAGTCGAGCACAGTAAATAATGGAAGAAAGCAATGGAAGAATAAATGAACTCTTTGCAAGAAAATAAAACTTGGGAGTTGGTAAACCTCCCAAAATGTAGAAAGGCTCTACAAAACAAATGGGTGTACAGGATTAAGCATGAAGGTGACGAAAAGAAGGAGAGATATAAAGCAAGGTTGGTGGTGAAAGGCTTTGCCCAAAAAGAAGGTATTGACTTCACTGAAATTTTCTCACCTATTGTTAAAATGTCATCCATTAAAGTCATTCTTGGTCTATTTGCTACTTTAGACCTAGAATGTGAATAGTTAGATGTAAAAACTGCATTCCTTCATGGTGAATTGGAGGAAGAAATTTATATGGAGCAGCCAGAAGGCTTCATAGAAAAAGGCAAAGAAGGAATTTTTTGTTGGTTGAAAAAGAGTCTCTATGGTTTGAAACAAGCACCTCGAAAATGGTACAAGAAATTTGATTCATTCAGGTTGGAACATGGTTTTCAGAGGTTCGAATTTAACCATTGTGTCTATATCAAGAGGTATTATCAAGGAAATAATATCATATTATTGTTATATGTGGATGACATGTTGATTGTTGGGCATGATAAGAATAAGATAAATAGTTTGAAGAAAGATTTGGGTAGAAAATTTGCAATGAAGGATTTGGGACCAGCACAACAGCTATTGGGCATGAGGATTATGCGTGAAAAGAAAAACAAAAGGTTGTGGCTGTCACAAGAAAAATATATCAAGAAGGTGCTTGACAGGTTTAATATGAAGGGTGCCAAGCCAGTTAGTACACCCCTTGCAGCCCACTTCAAGCTGAGTATTGAATTATGTCCTAGTGATGACAAGGAGAAAGAAGAGATGAGTAAGATTCCTTATGCTTTAGTAGTTGGCAGTTTGATGTATGCCATGGTATGCACATGACGAGACATTGCATATTCAGTGGGAGTAGTGAGTAGGTTCCTTTTCAATCCAGGGAAACAACATTGGCAAGCAGTAAAATGGATTTTGAGGTATCTGAAGGGTACTAGTCATTATTGTTTATGGTTTAGTCATGATGAGACTGTGCTTGAAGGATTTACAAATGCAGATATTGCTGGAGATATGGATACCAGAAAGTCCACTACAGGTTATTTGTATACATTTGCAGGTGCAGTAGTATCTTGGGTGTCAAGGCTACAAATAATAGTAGCCCTCTCTGCAACAGAAGCGGAGTACATAGCTGCAACAAAAGCTTGTAAAGAGATGTTGTGGATGCAGTGATTCCTAGGAGAGATAGAAATAAAGCAGGACAAGTATGTGTTATATTGTGATAGTCAGAGTGCCATTCACTTGGTGAAAAACCCAACATTTCATTCAAAAACCAAGCACATTGACTTAAGGTACCATTGGATACGACAAGTGTTGGAGGAAGAACGATTATCTTTGGAAAAGATCCATATAGATAGGAACCCTGTTGATATGCTCAATAAGATTCTACCACGAAATAAATATGATTTATGTAGAGGCATGGAAGGACTTGGTGTGAATTGATGACTCTTATTTGGCTTCAAGTGGGAGAATGTTAAGTGTGAAGCCAAATTCATCAATCACATGTAGGATTCTAGATTCCTCTACACTGCCATCATTTTCTAACACTCCAGGATTCTAGATCTTTCTACACCACCATTTGTTTCTAGATCATTCTAGATGTCCATCTGAATCACATATAAGATTCTAGATCCTTCTTCTGCCTCCATAAATTTGTAATTTCTCTAGCCAAGGAAAGCAAGCCAAGGCACAAGCCTGTTATGTAATGCAAAGTGATTTTTGTTCTCCAGTGATTGTTTTATCTATTTCGTTGTTTCTAACTGAGTAATCTTGTTGTTTCTCCATTTGTATGTCTTTGTGAATTATTCTCTGATTTTGCAGTCTAAGTCTCCGAGTATAAATCTGATGTGTGTTATGTATGCTCTGGTCTAAGACCGCCACCCCACGATTCTCAGAATCACCCAGATGGCTCTGATATTCATAAAATATGGAATTTCCAAAGGGTAATGGCTAGAAAACCTGTTCTTGAGTTACCAAAACTTTTTGAATGAAGAGGAAGACATAAAATCTCATCGATCATTAAGGAATGACTACTTCCCTACACCACGGACCGAGATACCTAGATATCCTTTGAAACTTGATACTTTGAAGCCATGTAAAAATGCCACCAACAAACGCTTGACATAGACACCACAGAAAAATGGCATAGGAGATGACATTCTTCGACCACCACACCCTGAGTAAAAAAGAGGAACCACAAGAAATGCTCAGGACCCTCAACCAAGGCATCAAACTAGACAAATCAAGACCACAAGACCGGCAATTTGGCACTACAGAGAGCTTGACATTGCCATATATCATAGTTCATTGATTAGCCAATACAAACATAGCAAGATATTGCGATCAAATTACAAACTGGTCAATTCATTGTTGGATCTCTAACCAAAAATTACCACTCCTGAAATAGGGTCATGTGATGTCGGAAGACAATTGAAACCCTAGAGCTATCACTAAACTAGATTTCATGGAAATTAGAGGAATCAGCGGATACTGAATATCAAATGGAATTACTGAAATATAGAATTAAAAGAGATTTGAATGAGACTAGAAAAGATATTATTCAATTGAACGAGGCTTTGACTAAGTAATTACCAGCCAAACACATCTCCTGATTCCCATTGCATATTTGAAGTTGCAGGTGAAGTTCAGCAGGTCGTTTTTCATGACACAGATGATAATTCTCATCTTCCTTGGGTGGTTGAACAAGGACCTGTTCTCGTTAGCCCCAGGCATTTGAAGGTGAGGAAGATGAGAAACTTATCACCTATGTCATACTAAAAGGCAACCAATAATTCCCACTCATGCAGATATCCATATCAGGGTGGATATCCATATCAGGACAGGGGAGGCATTTACTTATAAGTGGGTATCTCTTGCTAATATTACTATATCAAAGGAATATATTATAGGTAAATGTTGCAGTACGTCATTGTTCAATCTTAATCAATCATGTGACGGTTGGCCCACCTACCTGGGACACTAAGATATATGTGGTTATTATCGTTTTCTATATGTGTTTTTTCTTCGGGAGCCTTAACCTAATATTCTTCATTATATTTCCTTGCACATATCTACCTATAGTAAAATGATATATATAAGCCAAAACATTTGAGAAATTTACTGCTAACGGTTGTTATAGCTCAAAATCTCACTCTTGATGTTTGTGATGCTGCATTCATGGCCTAGGGAAACCCCTCCTTCTAGACTTGGTCCAAATACTTAAAAACAATGTTTTACTCCTTATACGCGACATTGCCCTGAGCTAAACGCGTGTGTATGGGGGTTTGTGTATACCCAACCCGCGTATATGTCTTAAAACACTTAAAAAAAATAAATATCCTTAATTTTGGGTGGAGATCATGGGTTTTGTCTATTGATTACCTATTAGTGCCCGTGGCCCAACTGTTCCCAACGAATTCCCAACTAAAAAACTAATTTGGGAAAAGTATAAAAAGGCTTCAATGGGAAGGCCTAAAGGAGGAGAAGAGAGAGAGAAATATCACTCTGCTGAGATTATCCCTGAACAAGTCTGAAGATCCTTGTGCTTCCAGCACTTCCCCCATTACAGGAAACCCTTGCTTCCTTGTGTTATGATGTCTTTCTACTACTTGAGATATCTTGGAGTAAGTCATGGAAGGAGTTTGTTGAAGGCTTGAGACTAGACAAATCCAGAGGATGGTTCCGCTTGGAGCCTGCAAAAGGAAGACTCAGGTAAAATCATTCCTTTCTGTACTTTAGTTATCTATAATAAAAGAAACACTTGTCTTGTTCCTGATACAAATCTTCTTCATGTATATAATATCAATGTTATGATTCACATATGAATGGTTGTTTTAATTGTATAGCTAACTACCTTTCAATATGCTATGAAGATTATTTCTTTATGATGCTTGGTCAATATACTGCTGTGATTTCTGGAATTGATTGTTTTGTAGGTTGAAGGACTAAAAGGAACTCCAAGAGGATTTGGACCCTGGTTGGATCTTCCTCAACGAAGGACCCCTGGGTGCACCTCTCTTTGTATAGTTTTTTTATAATAGCATCATGGCTGTGTGGAATGTGTGTTTTTCTTTGTAGATAACTTCTGATCTGCTAGGTTATCAACCCAAACCCCTAGGGGAATTTATCCCTTAACAGAATTGGAGACTCCACTGGGGACAACAATATTGTTGTTCCTAGCTTGGGTTTGTTCAAGCCAATCAGGGCTCAACTATCTATTTGCTTGTTTTTACTGTGTAGTCTGTTCCTATAGGAACTTGAATTTTAAGTTTGATCAATTTCTTCAGACTTCTTTTTGTTGTTTCTTGTAATCTTTTATATACGTTATTTTTCCAGTTTATAGAAGTTTATATACGCATGTTTCCTTAAGTGAACCTGTGTATACGTAGGTTTCCTTAGTCAGAATTGCATATACACGTAGCTGTGCACTAACACAGTCGCATATACCCTAAAATTTTCAATATTTTTCAAATATTTTTGTGTTTGTAGATCTGTCTGCTAGTCTGAATCAGTCCTAAACAGTTACTTTTCTGTGTCAGTTTTTATTTTTACAGCAAGTACATGATTTCAAACTCTCTCTGATTGTGGAAAGTGTTGGTCTTGTTTTTTTTTGTTGCAAGCGTCATATTTTTTGTTTAAGAACACAAGATTTCTTGCTGGGAATCTTGGTTGCTCTGGTCTTCCAGGGCAGAAAGATTGATCTCAATATTTGTGTCAAATCTTGTTTTGGTGACTTTTTGTTTGCGTGTCAAAACTACATCTTCATGACCATCTGCTTTGCTTACTTTCCGGAAGTTGTTGATTCACACTTTCTTGAAAGTTGTCTTTCCGATCTTTTGGTCCTTATTGCTAAGCTCTTGTTGCTACTTTTTTATTGTTAAGAGCATCTTGAAACACATTTTTGTTGAGTTTTCACCAGTTTTGTGTTGTCAGCTTGCGAAGTGTTTTGTTGCCTATTCTTCGATCATAAAGTTTCAGTCTTGTTTAGAGCATTTTTGAAAAGTCATTTTTATTTTTGCTTTTGAAGAAAACTTCTTGAAAACTTGGTTTTGCTTTGTTGAACTTTGTTTTGATTTAGTTTCTTTTTCCAAGTGAAAGTGCATTTTTGTTTGTCTTGAAACTTGCTTTTAGTGTTTGGACAAAAATGAGCATTGGCAACTTATATTCTATCTAAACATCTTAAGTGGCAAATTAGAATTGATAAACAAGTTACTTTCATTTCTTGATTTAGAGTAGTCTTAAGTTTTGCATCAGCATGTACTCATTGCATTAGGATAAATTTGTGCATTTTTAGGACATCCGTAGTTTTGTTAATTTTTGTGAGTGTGAAGCTTGAGTAAAAGAAAAGAAAAGAAAAAATTTGTTGCTTTCTTTGAAGTTCCTCTGAACTTAGTAGAAATTTCTTTCGTCGAAGAACAAAATGAGTGTATTTTCATATAGTTTGGTTTTTATTAATTTCTTTTGCATCAAAACACCACAAGTTTCATTTTTTCTTATCCCTTGGCTTAAGAACAACCCATTTAAAAACAAGCGCTAATTAAAATACACTAAAACTTTTTTATAATTGTCAAGTTAGACACACTAACAAGTTTTAGGATATTTTAGGGCCTTGGATTAGGCGAGTGGAGAGAAAAGTCTCCAAGGCCATTTAAACTGTCAAACATAGGAGTCTCAATAGTGAGTGTAAATCCAATAGCGTTAGGGAGACCAAGAAAGCTCTGGATCTAGGAGTTAAGCATGAGGGATTTTGAAGATAAGGAAGAGAGATACCCCCTCTCCTACTTGTCTGATCTTACCTCAAGACTGTTCCACCTGGATTCTGACACGAGTTGGTAACCTTAGTTGCTTCTCCTAGGGATCTACATAGGTGGATGCAGAGGGGGATCCCATGGCACCTGAGGTCGACGTTATGTCACTCTCAACGGTACTACTAGAGGGCACACTCGCGAAGCTTGGGGGCTTGCACCGGCATAGGTTGTTGTTAGGAGGTCAGTGTAACTTCCTCTGTTACCTTCGTTGGTAGAACTAGGCCGTCATTATCCCAGACTATCTTTAGAAGGCCCCTTACTTCACTTTCTTGTATTTTGGTGTCCGATCCTCATCACCTGGAGCAAAAATACTTGAAAGTTGTTTGACTGGCTGACATCGTTTAGGGACTTTTTAGTGTGTGCTTTGTGCTCTTAGTTGGCCTAGCTTTCATTTTTTCATGAGTCTTTAATTAGATCTTAATAAAAAATTCAAAGTGGCTGACCGATCACTTAGACGGCCTTGAAGACTTCTTGTTCCAGACGTGTTACAATACGTTGGGACTCCGATGCATAGACCGTCAAGTCCAGGTCATAGTACGCACTTACCATCGATGGCCACTACTGGAATCATGGCTTCTACCACAAGTGCTACAACTATGCAGACTCCAACATTAGTACAAGGGGGAGGAACTATTTCCATCCCCTCTGCATCTTTATTTGGGTCTTTTGCTAGCACATCCTTAGTTGGGTCTACCTCCATTCCTTCTACGAGTGGAAATTCCCAAGCCAATGCTTTTAGTTCTAGATTCTTCCTGTTTGGCACCCATTCATGGGGTATTCCGTCAGTTCCATTTAGTGCCTCCACATCCATGATGGGTGGGTCGGCTTCATTTTAGGGTTTTCCTTTTGGAAGTGGTCATATACCACATTCTAACCCAACAATAGGATCTATGTCTTTTTCTTCTACAGGACAAGGTAGCAATCCTTTTCAAGATTGGACTAACCCTGCGGTTAGTGGCATGGGAAGTGGGAATCTGTTTTTCAGCCAGCAAGGGAACAGGCCATACTCTACAGTTAGTTCATTTGGAAGTATTCCTCCCTTAGCTTCTACTTCGAATCCTTATCAAGGGTTATCGACTCCTTATAACCCTTTAGGAGGGAGCTTCGCCGGTTATGGGTGTTTTTTGGTCGGAGTTGGTCAAACTCCGAGTTTTGCTAGATTACAATGTCCGCCTTTTGGTTCAGCTGGTTCTATTGGTTACTTCAGCAGCCTGGTGCCTTCCAAAATCCAAGCCAAACTTTTCGGAACCTTGGGAGCCCCGCCCAGTCTGGGTGGAATTCCCAAGGTCCTCCTAGGCTTCCTTTTCTGGCAACATTGAACTTGCCAGATCTCACGAAATAAACGAACGATCCAATTAAATACAATTTGACCTAGCCTCTGGTCCCAACCAAACTCCCTTTGGACATTCCAAAATTCGAGGGGAAGGGCGGCGAAGACCCGAGTGACAATGTAACCACATTCCATTTGTGGTGCTCATCAAAATACCTTATTGATGACTCAATTAGTTTGAGACCTTTTCAATGCACCTTGACTGATAATGCGGCCAAGTGGTATATAGAGTTGCCAGGGGGCAGCTTTACATCTTTCGCCGAATTAGCTAATATTTTCTTAAATCATTTCCAATTACCCATTTGTTATGATGCCGAAACTAAACTTCTGGCCAATTTTTGTCAAGATACAACAACTCACATTTCTGATCACATTCAGGAATGGAGACAAAGAAAGAGGCTCATTAAAGCTGAAATTCCTTCATAATACTGTCTCGAATGGTTTTTGAAATCTTTACAACCTGAAATCTCTAAGGATGTCTCCTTGTCTGGATTCTATTATGAGGAGCAAGCTATTTTTAGGGCCCAACAATTAGAGTTGATTTATTCTCAGTCTGGGATTCTACAAAAAATCTTGCCTGATGCTCCCAGGACTCAGCTTGATATATCCAAGTCGAAGCCAGGTCCCCATGTGGATGGTATCGTTGGATCGGTAGACACAAATGCAGTGAACCTGTTGAGCCAATTGCAGCAGTTGTCTTTGCAAACTGCTCCTAACAATGAGGTCACATCGTCTAACCCTTCCTCTTCCCAACTCTCTTCAGTTAATGTCGTCCAATCTTCCAACCCCAAAGGAAATCAAAATTCCAATGGGAAGAAGAAAGGATGAGGTAAGAAAAAGAGTCAAGTTGGGAAGGCTGATGCAAATAAATCTGGCTATAATGCTGGTGGTGGTAGAAATGAGTCTGGAAAGAAAGTCATGTTTCCATGAAAGTTATGCAGTGGAGACCATTTAACTCATCTCTGCCCAAAGATTCAAGACGCTTAGGGCTTGTTAGGGCAACAAGGGACTTCTAGTTCTCAATCTATGTTAACTAACCCCTTTCCCCAAGGGTAGCAACTGCTTGTTGGCACAAGTTCAAATCCTGGTACCTCTGCAGGGGGCAACCAAGGAGGGGAAAAATCATCAAATGTTTTCATGATGGGTTCTAATGTCCATGTGGCCACTCGGTCACGTGATTACGGTGAAGCTGAAACATCCAAGGACAAAGTTGCTCCCATAAATACCGACATTCATATTGAGCGACCCTGTGTTGAGACTATACCATGTATACTGAAAAGTTTTGCTAAATGCACGACTATTAATCCAAATGCTAGGGCTGCCCATAATTACTCCATTGTTGAGGATCTGGCTCAGAGTCCATGTGCTATGTCTACTTTAGAGGTTCTACAGTCATGTCTAGCTCAACAAAGTGCTTTACTTTCGGCGATATGGGCAATTGATCGAACTAACTCTTTAGTGCTCACTTTCGACATGCTGAATGTCAAAAAACGATTGCCTCATCACATGGCTTTTCAAATAAAGTCCACTTACTGGAAAATTAACATTTTTCGTACCGTTATTGATGAAGGAGCTTCCACCTGCATCATGTCGATGTCATGCTGGAAGGCCATTAGATCGCCTTCGGCTATTCCTTCACCTACCCTCTTGACTACATTTGATGGACATTCTCATAGGCCGCATGGGATCATCTCGGCCTTTCCCATATGTGTTGGGGGAAAAGTCATCAATATTGAAGTAGAAGTCATTGACGCCAACCTAGATTGCAATCTCCTCTTAGGAAGGAATTGGGTATACGAAATGGATGCCATTGTTTCAACTCTGTTTCGTGTCATTTGATTTCCTCATGAGGGGAAAATTGTTAAGGTTGATCAGTTGGATTATTCTCCAGTCAATCCTAGGGAAACTTTGGATTCTATTGTTCCTTTAGTGGATAACCCTCGTCTGCCTACTAAGAATCTAGGAGTTGGGATGTATTCTTCATTGATGGGTACCTTTGATTTTCCCTCTCCTATCGCTAGAATCAATGTCATTTCATCATTCAAGGAGTCCTCACGAGAAGAGTTCTTCCGAACTCATTATTTTTCAAACCCTTGGACCTTGCCTTCACCTGCGACCACATTAGTTGAAGGAAAAGTTGGTGGAATGGCATTCCCTATGTCTGCAGTAGAGCTTAGATCTCAGTCTATCATCAACTCTGCAGACAACCACTCTACTCCTTTCTCTAAGGAGGAGCTAGATGGTGATGTGGCCCCGGCCTGGACCCTTAATTCTACCTCCACTATAGACTGCTTAGATACGGTTTTACCTTCCGAAGAAGCAATCCTAGAAGTAATGATGGGTGTAGATCGACCTTGGGAAGACTTACACCATTGTTCATATTTTCTTCCTCCATTGCAGGAAGTAGAATCTAGGCTCTCCGAGCTCTTCACTAGTGATGTTTGTACGGTATCAAATACTTTTACTCCAACACACTTTTTTGCTGAAGGTAATATGTTGGTGATTTCAAAAACGATATCTATAAACATCTCTAGGAACCCTAGTGTAATCGAGAATCTCTTCATTGAAGTCGAATGTTCCCCTGAAGAAATTCAAATTTACACTGAATGTTTTAAGGAATTTCGAGATATATTCACTTGGTCTTATGAAGAAATTCCTGGCATTGATCCATCTACAGTTCAACATGAGATCAAGACGTATGAAAATGCCAAACTGGTTCATCAAAGGCTTCGATCGGTTAATCCTAGGAAAGTAGCAGCCATTAAAACTGAAGTAGAAAAGCTGCTCAAGGCGTGTTTCATATACCCTGTTCCTCTTACCGATTGGGTTTCTAATCGAGTCCCTGTGGATAAAAAGCAAGGAACAATCCGAGTATGCATTGAATTTAGGGACCTAAAAAAGGTTTGTCCCAAAGATAATTACCCCACGCCATTCATTGATCAAATTATTGATGAGTGTGCGGGTAATGAGATTTTCTCCTTCATGGACGGTTTTTCTGGATATAATCAGATCTCTATCCATCCAAAAGATCAACATAAGACAACTTTTATATGTCCCTAGGGTACCTTTGCATACAGAAAGATGCCTTTTTGTCTCAAAAATGCTGGAGCTACCTTCCAACAGGCCATGTCATATGCTTTCCATGACATTAAACATATCATCGAAGCATACTTGGATGATCTAACTACTCGTTCTCGAAAGAGAACTGATCACCCTAGTCATCTTCGATTAATTTTTGAGCGATGTCATTTTTATAAAATCTGATTGAATCCCAATAAGTGTGTTTTTGCAGTTACATTTGGTCGATTATTAGGGTTCATCATGTCACCTAAAGGGATTATGGTTGATCCCTTCAAGGTAGATGCAATAATTTAGTTGCCTCCCCCGTCCTCAATTCGGCAACTTCAAAGTCTTCAAGGGAAGGCTAATTTCTTAAGACGATTTATAGCGAATTATGCCAAGATCACTAAAGGGTTTATGCTTTTGCTACGGAAAGGAGTTCCATTTGTATGGGATGACTTTGTGCAGCGGTCATTCAATGCCTTGAAAAAGGCATTAGTCTCTGCCCCGCTTTTGAGTCCACCAGATTATGGTAGGGATTTCCTTTTATATCTCGTTGCAGCAGAATCAACCATAGGTATGGTTCTCCTTCAGGAAGATGATGCTCTCAAAGAGAATGTGATTTATTATTTGAGCCAAGGCTTGATAGGTCCTGAACTTTTCTATTCTCTTGTTGAGAAGTTGGCCTTGGCAGCTGTCCATGCTGTCCAGCGGCTCTGCCATTATATCTTGCTATACAAAACTTTTGTCTTAGCGACGGTCAATCCATTTCAATTTGTCCTAAGTAGGCGAGTGATTGGGGGAAAATATAATCAATGGATAGTCATTTTACAAGAATTTGATCTCGAGTTCTTGTCCGGAAAGTCTAGGAAATCCATGGTTTTTGCCAAGTTAATTTCCGAGCTGCCTTGTGGAGAGGATACTATTTATGAGGAAATTTTTCCCGACAAACATTTATTCCTCACCTCTTCACTCGACCCCTCGTATGGAGATATCATTATCTATCTCCAGACTTCGAAGTTTCCCTCCACTTTCTCTAAGGATGAAAGCCAAAAATTATGTCCCCTTGCTAAAAATTATGTTATCATTGGTGATACATTATATCGTCGAAGGGTTGATTCAATCCTTCAACACTGTTTAACCCTAGAGGAAGCAGAGTCAATGCTCAATGACTGCCACAGTGGAGCTGGCGGTGGTCATCTTTCAAGGCTTGCTACAACTCAGCGTATCTTGCGTGTCGGCTATTTTTGGCCTTCGCTCTTCAAAGATTGTGTTGAAGCAGTCAAACGTTGTCACCCCTGTCAAAACTATACTCAGAAGATGCGCGCACATCCAGATCCTCTTTTTCCCATTGTCACTGTTGGTCCCTTTACTAAGTGGGGTATTGATTTTACAACTTGTAATCTGCCTTTAGCAACAAATCACAAGTACATTATCGCGGTCGTAGACTACTTCACGAAATGGGCTGAGGCCATGCTCACTTATAAAAATGATAGTGAAACAGTGGCATTGTTCCTTTTTAATTATATTATCTCAAGGTTCGGTATCCTGAGAGAGATTGTCATTGACCATGGCAGTCATTTCCAGAATCAACTAATGTTTGAATTGGCTCTCAAATTGGATTTTCGGCAGGAACATTCATCTCCTTATTATCCTCAGGCCAATGGACAGGTCGAGGCAATGAACAAAACCCTTAAAACTATCCTGCAAAGGATGATCAACAAAAAGCAGTCCAATTGGCATCTTCTGTTGTATCTAGCTTTTTGGGCATACCGAACCTCCATAAATACTGCTACAGGTTTTACACCTTTTTACTTAGTTTATGGGATGGAATCTATCTTTCCTATTGAATGTGGAATTCCATCTCTTAAGTTAACTGTTGAGCTCCTTTCAGAGACTTCTAGCCCTGAAGAGCGCCTCCTTCATTTGGAACATCTCGATAAGCAGTGTCGAGATGCCGCCACAATCAATGAGGCTCATAAGAAAAGGGTTAAAACTCAGTACGATAAAGCTGTCTGTCCTCGAGTCTTTTCTGAAGGCGACCTTGTCTTGGTCTATGACCAAGATAAGGATGCCTTGGGGGCAGGCAAGTTCAAGCCCATATGGTACGGTCCCTTCATAATTAAATGAGTTTTAGAAAAAGGGGTATATGAGTTAATCAATTTTGAAGGAAACAAGTTGGCAGAGCCCCGAAATGGGCTCTACCTCAAGAAGTACTTTGCTTAAGTAGCAACTAGGTATGGCTTCTTTGTATATTTTGTATATTTGTACATATTTTATCGGGAGTTTTTTGATATCCACACTTTTTGGTCTGCTGTGACAGGTGTTGATGGATGATTTGGTCTATTTTGGATTCACCGATGGTGCTAGTCGACACACTCGATACCTTGCTTCTGCAGCTTGGGTACTCTACTATCCAATTGGTCAGTTGATGGTGTCAAGGGGGGTATGCATTAGTCCCGCTTCAAATAATATGGCTAAGTATATTGCTGTCAGTAATTTACTATCTGAACCAATTTCTTATGAAATCGATTTGTTGGTAGTCTATCTTGATTCACAATTGATAGTGTCACAATTGAATAACATTTATTGGGTAAGGGATCCATGTTTATATCGCTAGTATTTAAGGGCGAGGTTGTTGCAAAGATCATTTACTTATATTAATTATTTGCACATTCCAAGATCTCATAATTGGTTAGCTGATTCTATCACTAATCAAGCATTAGACTGGCACATCAATCATTCATCACAATAAAATTAAACATCAAAAAGTTGAACTGTATATATATATCATAAAACACCTCGAGTGTACATAAGTGTGTCCAAAATAATATAGAAAAATTAGGACTCAAATTCCCATAATCATGTCCAGTACATCTACTGCCCCAGCTCAGGATGAGCAGCTAAGTATGCAACTACTGCATTGGCCACACGCCTAAGAGTGCGAATCCAGTCTCGTGGCATTCCAACCACATGACGCTGCATATCTATAGGGAGATCCTCTATGCCCCCCATCGGTACTTGGTGAGTTAGTCTCACCAAGTGTCGTTGAACTGTGTGTAGAAGTCGCTCTATGTCTATAGCCGCCTCTTCGGTCCCTCGGCCGCGACGTCCATGCCATGGGAACCCATCTGGTCGCACTGGCCCAATATCTGGAACATGATCATCATATTAGTCATTTGAATCCTATCAAAAATATTTTTCAAAATTTATTATTATATTTGAAAAATCACAAAAAATTAAAAAAATTAAAAAAAAATCATAAAATCAAAAACACGTACCTATGTCACCCCATGCTGTGGTCGGTGGTAATACTAGATCGGGATCTCCTCAGAAGTCCAACCCAGCAAAAGGGTAGTCATCTATGGTGATGATCTGCTGCTCCCACCAAAAGAAGAAGCCATCATCGAATGCAGTCCGTGGGACGTCCCCACCTCCTAGACATTTCATCAAGTTAGCCCACCTGCCCATTCGTGGATCTCGTGGGGTGTTAATCGAAACTGGTACTCTAGGATGAAGTGCAGGAACCCTCTCAAAGAAAAAAGAGCACAAGATAGTTCCATATCCGAAGTTTTTGGTTTGTCCCTTCTTGATAGAAGTAAGTTGGCTTCTTAGGTCTGCAAGAAGAGGAGTGCACCAATCAGAGACGGTGGTGAGGCATTCTACTTCCAAGCTCATGGCTAGCCATGATGCCTGGTGCAAAGAAGCTAATCCATTCACTCTAGCTATGGTGAACAGGATTATCCTCAATGATAAACTCTCCACATGCTTGATTGGAATTTGACTTCCAATCTTTTCTGGATGTCCCGGGCAATATATATGTATGTAGTCCTCGATCAAGAGACTGCTCTATGACCTGCCCATGGAATGTGCTACTTCTCCCCTCCAAGAAAGGCCTGTAATGAAATAAACGTCTTCAACCTCTATCATGAGTGGCATCTGGTCAATCATAAATGAGTCATCCTTGATGCTCCAGTAGTGAATGAGCATTTCGAGCATATGAGTGTTTGCTTTCATATTTGGCATTTTAAAGAACTTTAGCAAACCACATCCCCGTAAGGCATCCAAAGCATTAGGATCGTTCATAACCTCATCATCTACTGAGGTATGCTCTCTTTCTCGCCAAGTGCCTGGCATCCTGAAGAAAAAATGAATTTAGACCATTGGTTTTTTTGTTTGAAGTTTTCGTGGCATATACGCGGATCCATTTTACACACAGTCACATGTAGGGCCTGTGTATATGAGGGTTTCGTATATCCAACCCATTTATATGCCGCGACGAAATTTTTGACAAAAATTCAACAGTAAAACTTAAATTAAAAATTCTAAAACTAGTCACAATTGAATGCAAGACAAGTTTAAGGGTTACCTGGTGATTTTGGAAGGATCTGAATTTGGCGTATGGAAAAGTTTGCTCCTTTTGCTCCACTCCTTTTCTCTTAAAATCAAATGGTGAAAATGGTGAGTCCAAAAACTATTTTATAGGCTTTGAAAATGAAATTTCTTTTCAAAACCTGATTTTGTTTTGTCTCATGTAACTTTTAAATTGGGAGCTTGGAATGTCGAGAATGGTTTGATTTTCAGGACATTTTGGACTCTTTTTCGACAGTTTGGAGACGTTTCCATGATTGCTAACCCATCATGGCAGGTATTGTTTTTCACTGGCATATTGGTTAGGGAAACCATTTTTCCTTTGCATTATGCATTCTAGTCTCCATTTTTAGATACACTTTCCATAGGGTTTATCCCATCGTGTTATGGTTTGTAAACCATCTTCAATCGCCGATTTTTAAATCATGACATGGTGGTAGAGCCATCCTTTTCATGGGAATCATAGTTAGCACCTCACTGACATTTGTTTCCCATGCTGCTTCAATTTGAGTAGGCTCGAGAGTCCTTTGTAGTCCTGCCATGACTTATGCGATGAAGACTCATTCCTCTTTGCTTCTTCGCTTTGTTCTGGCCATATACCCTAGAGGCTCCTTTGTGTTGAGTTGTACTACTGCATTTCATTTTGACCATTTGCACCTTTTGGCCTTGAGCCGGCTTCACATGAACTCATGTTTAAGCCAACTTTTGACCATGATGACTACAAAATCAAACTTGGATGCCCTTGACTTCTGCAACTTGACACACCTTGATCCATGGAAGGAACACACCTTTGAGTGTCTTTGACCATTTTTCACCTCCCTGCATTAAGCATAGGATTGTTCCAATCCCAAGAACTAGATCATCTATTTCGCTGACACTCATTCTTTCCACTGTACTATAGCATTATTTTATTCTTTTTCCATCTTAAAGAAAAAGACAAAAAACTTATATATTCCAAAAAGAGTGGGAACGGGACAATATTTCCATTTATTGTTGGAAGCTAGAGTCAGTCGTGTCACCCTTGAACAAAGCACTCAAAACAAAGTCTCCTCTGTTTGGGTGGGATTACACTCGCCCTAGATTGATGAAGAATACCTTAATGCCTTCCTTCTAACAGATCTTTCCCTATCGACTATGAGTCATTGCTCTGGGGCAAAGCTCTAGAGTCCATTTGGCAGTACCTTGGAGTTTGCAATCATTAGTGGCAGATCCTTCGCTATCGACAATGGGAAACCATCATTGTCTCCTGATTGATAGATTCTTACAAGTGTTCGACTTCAACTCATCTATTCACACTTGTTAGATTGTACTGGGTACCTTGACGCTCATTATCATAGTCGGTGAGTAGTCTTGTGTTTGTTAACAGTATACATCAATGACCGGTAATCAAAAAATTTCTCACATGGTTGACTTTAGATCATTTATTCCCATGGTGTAGAAATGTACCATGGCGGTTAGTGAAGACCTTAGGTTGCATCAGCATTCATTGGTTCACTTGACAGTTTCTCCTGTTGCTACTAGTTGATACCACTTCACCTTATATGTTGCAGTCATTCATGGCAACATTCTATATGATGGCACCTGAGTTTGCAGTGTAGTACCATCTTACTCCATCATGTTCATTTGGTACTTTTTAGGATCAGCCTTTGATATCAGTGATCTGCTTCATCCTTCAGCATCATTGACATTCTTAGATGTGATATTCATACATGTACTTGTTCGATCATGATCAAATGATCCATTATGCATTTTCCAGTGTTTCTACTTATACACTTAGTGGACCCGCTTGTACTTGATATGCGGACATGCTTTACTTTCTCTAAGCATGGGTATGCCCACCTCAGACATTGTTTCTTTCTGATCTCCTTTTGTGGCTTGGCAGGCTGAACTTTGGTGAAGTCCTTCTCAGTTTTTGATAGATTTCCTTTCCATGCACTTGCTTAATACATTTCGGCCATCATGTACCCCTTCTGACCTCATATATTAGGGGGCATCTGTTATAGCTCCAAATCTCACTCTTCATGTTTGTGATGCTGCATTCATGGCCTAGGGAAACCCCTCCTTTCAGACATGGTCCAAAAACTTAAAAACAGTGTTTTACTCCCTATACGTGACATTGCCCTGAGCTAAACACGTCTGTACGCGGGTCTATGTATACCCAAACCACATATATGTCTTAAAACACTTAAAAAAATTAAATCTCCTTAATTTCAGTAGAGATAACGGGTTTTACCTATTGATTACCTATTAGTGCCTATGGCCCAACTGTTCCCAACAAATTCCCAACTAAAAAACTACTTTGGGAGAAGTATAAAAAGGCTTCAATGGGAAGGCCTAAAGGAGGAGAAGAGAGAGAGAAAAAAATCACTCTGCTAAGATTATCCCTGACTAGGTCTGAAGATCCTTGTGCTTCCAACACTTCACTAATTACAGGAAACCCTTGTTTCCTTGTGTTGTGATGTCTTTCTACTACTTGAGATATCTTGGAGTAAGTCATGGAAGGAGTTTGTTGAAGGCATGAGACTGGACGAATCCAGAGGACAGTTCTGCTTGGAGCCTGCGAAAGGAGGACTTAGGTGAAATTATTCCTTTTTTTACTTTAGTTATCTATAATAAAAGAAAAACTTGTCTTGTTCTTGATACAAATCTTCTTCATGTTTATGATATCAATGTTATGATTCACATATGAATGGTTGTTTTAATTGTATAACTAACTACCTTTTAATATGCTATGAAGATGATTTCTTTATGATGCTTGGTAAATATACTGTTGTGCTTTCTGGAATTGATTGTTTTGCAGGTTGAAGGACTAAAAGGAACTCCAAGAGGGTTTGGACCCTGGCTAGATCTTCCCAAACGAAGGACCCCCAGGTGCACCTTTCTTCATATAGTTTGTTTATATTAGCATCATGGCTGTGTGGAATGTGTGTTTTTCTTTGTAGATAACTTCCGATCTGCTAGGGTATCAACCCAAGACCCTAGGGGAATTTATCCCTTAATAATAGTTTCGATGGTCCACCCCATAGAACAATCTTTGTTCTTATGCCCCACGGTGTCAATGACATGTACACAAAGCTGAGTAGTTATTCCCCAGATGCCAATGTCGTTTTAGATATTTATGTTAACTAACTTGTAATATATATAATTAGTATATTTAGAAGGTTAATTAGGAGTGGTGGGTGAAATGCTATTATTTTCTAACTAGTGATATGGTGACTATAATACCATGATTGTAATGACTTTGTGTGTTTAGGATTAAGAGTTCCTTGAGAATATATATATGAGATTTTGTGAGAAGTAAAAGATTTCTATAGATATTTTAGAGTATATTTAAAAGTTATATGATGGTAGCAATGACTCTTGGAAAAGTTATGTGGGAAGATGTTAAATATATATCATTAAATTAAACTAATATAATATTATGTTATATAGATAGCTAGATAGATAGATAGTGTTAATATAGTTTATATCAATATTCAAATATATATTTTTTTTGGAAACTGAAACAAATTAATAACTTGGAAATCAACATTAAATTTTGTGCTAAATTATATAACCTTTAAACCTAACAAAATGAACGTTTTTGAAATAGTATAAAATACAATTTTATACATTTAAGATTACACATATAGGCTTTATTAATGCATCAATTTTTAAAACACAACCTCCAAAGCTAGGCTAGATTGTAGTTCATAATTACATTCCCATTGGAGATGCATAAAAGGAAATAGTTATGCTTGTATTCTCAAACATATTATCATAATTTGTAATCTTACAGGTGTGTTACATGTGTGTTATATATTGTGATCGTGAGTTATAATTGTGAGTTTCTATATTACTATCTTTAGCTAATCAAATCCACTCTCTTAGAGCATGAATAGGCCTAATGGTTAAGAGCATGCATTTCCTCCTAAGAGATCACATGTTCAAAAACTAGAAGGGGTTAGAGTAGGTATGCCTTCATAGACATAATAATCAAATCATTGCCCCGCAAACAAGGGGGTCTCATACACCAATTTGGTGTATGGCTTGGCTATGACCTTAAAATTGGATAATAATAATAATTAGGATATAGATTTTTAGAAATTCATATAAGGGTGAAAGCATGGAGCTGGGTAACCCAATGTTATTTAGGAGCTCGATTTAGCCATGTCTTTGCAGCGATCAAATGAAGGGGATTGGGTTTTCTAGCTCAAGTAAGTTTTATTATATGGAATTGAATTTCAATATGTTATTTATTAATTTATATGTCATTGTACTAATTTACTTCATTATTTCTTTTGTGCTTGATAATTAGGTACAACACTAACATGTTTCCTTCAAAAAGGAACAAATTGCATTGCCATTGAAAAAGATCCAATACAGCGCAATTTTATTTAGAAAAGAATTAATGTTCTTCAATTTCTTCCAAATGCACTGAGAGAAATTGGGTTGAAGAGAGGGGACTTTAGTGAATCACGTGTGGCGAAAAAGGCAAAGGAACCCCAACCACCATTACATGGAATGATTGGAAAGGAATACATTGGGAGATTCGTCGACGTCAAAGATCCATTAGAGGAGGAAAATGAGCAAAATGAAGCATAAGATATTGTGGAAGAAGACAATGATAAAACTCCAGAGGACGAAGAGTTTGGATTACGTGACATTATTGATTAAATTTAAGTTATGCTTGGAAATGAAGCTCATTTTTAGAAACTATTAATTAGTTATACTTGTAATGTTTTGACTTTGACATTTTTTGAGAAGAATAAGCACTCAATTAAGGTTGTTATGTGTTCAATATTTGTATTATGTGATTTTCACATTCATTTTTACGTTAATCATTATTTTTTGAAAAAAAAACATTGATTATTATTATTTTTTGACATGAAATTCATAAAAAAAACTATTATTTAACCATTTTTAGTTAAAATTTTCCTATAAAAATTGTGATTTTGACATGTCATCTCTAGCAAAAAATTACAAAAAATTATCAAAACATGTAGTTTTTTAGTTATATTTATGTTAGAAATGGTTTTTTTTTGTTAATTGTTAAAAATTATTTTTTTCTAGAGACAATTATTTCATTTGGATTGAAATATTAATTAACAATGTATAAATATGTAGAATATCAAAAATTCAAAATATGAACCTTCTTCTTTAAATATGCAAAACAATAAAAACCTCACCACAAAAATAAAAATAAAAAAAAAATTAAAAACAAGAAAATATGAAGAAGACCACTTTAAAAATTATTAAATTTAGAAAATAATTATTTACATTTCATAAATTACGAAATTTATAGTCAAAAAATAGGACTTTTAAAAAATGGCCTGATGGAGAATTACCACTTTTTAAAATCAGCATGAAAATCACTACCATTCTAAAACATAATGTACATAAAAAAATTTAAAGTGCCAAAAACTATGCTCTCAAAAAGACGTGTATTTTGCATCATCCATTTTCAAAATCAGGTCACTTTTCTGCTATCTCTACAAAACGGGTAACAGTGTCAGTTCCCGTTCAAAGTTTACATTGTTCTTTTCTAGTTAAATTGTAAGTTCATCACAGTGTTCATAATCATTTTGGTACTAATCTTGTTTATAATGCAACTTTTACTATTTTCTCACTAATGCAGAATAGCTTCTTCTAAGTGTAGACTAGTTCCTTCTTGCTTCATTTCTTTATAGTTTTAGAAGTTGAAAGTCAGTAGTATAGTTTAATTTATTTCATTTACTGCTTTACTAGTCTTTCAATTTTCAAGTAGACTCAGCAGTGCAATCACTGCCCTTGTCATTTTATTGCTAGTTTATTGACTCATGGTGTTAATGAATATTTCTGAAGAGCCCTTATAGTTGATATCTCATCTTAAACTAAGTGGTTGAATACTTCATTCATGCAATGAGTCTTTTCTGCATTCCTGCATTTATTTTCTCTTAGAATAATGAAGTATAGAGATTCTCAAATGTCATCACAAGGAAATTTTCTCCCAAAATTGAGATGCAGGGTAATTAAGTATTTCATTTAGCTTTGTTTCTATGATAGATTAGACACTAGTTGCAATTTCACTTCAGTTTCTAAGATCATGATTTGGGAATAATGATAAAACAGGAATAGAAACTCTGTTTTCATTTCTTGCTTAAACTTTTCTCTCAAGTCTTCCTTAAGCTCTTTTGTTTCTCATTTTTAAATTCTTAGAAGTCCTTACAAAAGTTAGATTGAAGATTTTGATAATTATACTGTGCATCATTAGGGATTAAAGGACCCAAAAACCCCCAAAACAACATAAAACAGAGAAACAATGAAGTAAGAAGGGTCCTCTAGCACAAACATCACACTACACTTCATCAGTTTATGATACCCGGATTGATAACTTATGTAGAGCAATTTAGGACACTAAATTGATCAAACATAGATCATTGATGAATGTGCTAAGAGCGAATTCTTTTCCTTCATGGAGGGTTTTTTTGGTTACAACCAGATAAACATTGTGTCGATTGATAAAGATAAGACAACCTTTATCTATCTGTGGGGGACCTTCGCGTATAAAAAGCTCCCTTTTGGCCTTAAGAATACTGGGGCCACATTTTAGAGAGTGATGTCTTATGCATTCCATGACATTCGGAACATCATTCAACCTTACTTGGATGATCTCCTCGCTCATTCTCATAACTACCATGATCACCGTGATCATCTCTGGCAAATTTTTCTTCGATGTAGACACTATATCATTTGGTTGAATCCACATAAATGTGTCTTCCGCGTCGAATCCTTATGACTCCTTGGCTTTATCATTTCGAATGACAGTATTCATCTTGATCCTCTTAAAGTCGAGGCCATAGTTAGTTTACCCCCTCCATCTTCATTGCATCAACTGTAGAGTTTGTAGGGAAAAGAAAATTTCCTCCATCATTTCATACCGAACTTGAGCTAGCTTCAGGGTTCACCTGGTTTCTCAAGCAAGGAACCTCGTTTGTTTGGGATGAGGCTGCCCAAAAGTATTTCGATGACCTAAAGACTTTCCTCATCAATGCTCCTTTGTTGCATCCTCTAAACTATCATCATGATTACTTCCTTTATCTAGCTGCAGCCTCTAGTACCATCGCTATGGTGCTGGTATAGGATGATGACGAATTCAATGAACATGTTATTTATTACCTCAGTCACAACCTCCTCGACACTGAAACGTGTTATGCTCATGTCGAGAAGTTGGCATTGGCTGTCGTATAGGTTGTTCAACGCTTTCGGAATTACATTCTACTCGACACTACCACTGTGATTTTGGAATGCAACCCCATGACCTACATCCTGACCCGTCACTTGCTAAGGGCCAAGTATTTGAAGTGGATTTTATCATCCAAGAATTTGATTTGGTGTTTACTACTGCCAAATCTAAGAAATCACTGGTCTTTTCTTAGTTGATTTGCTCCCTTCCCTCCACTCCTCTTCCTGCTAGTGCCAACGAGCAGCTCCTGGACGAGACTCTTTTCTTAATTAGCATTCTCGACCCCTGGTAGGATGATATCATCGTATATCTCTAGACATCCACTTTTTGGTCTGCGTTGACCAAGGATGGTTGCCGATGCATTCGGCATCAATCTCAACCTTACCGTATCATTGGAGATACTTTATACCGCATCAGTGTCGATTCAATTCTTCACCGCTGTCTCACTCTCAAGGAGGCTGAGAGAGTCTTGAATGATTGCCATTCTGGCACATGTGGTGGTCACCTGTCTGGATATGCTACTGCTCAAAAAATCCTTCACCATGGTTATTTTTGGCCCTCTATCTTCAAGGATTGCATCCGTATTGTTCGCAAGTGCCATGAGTGCCAAATTTATCAGCATAATATGTGCGCCCCACCCACTCACCTGCACCCTTTTATTACTGTTGGTCCTTTTGCCAAATGGGGCATTGACTATATGACCTATAACCCTCGTTCGGTCAGGGGGCATAGGTATATTATCGTTGTTGTGGACTATTTCACCAAATGGACCGAAGTGATGCCTACATACACTGCGGATAGAAAAATGGCAGCTCAATTTCTATTCAATCACATTATTTCTAGGTTTGCAATGCCTCAAACCATTGTCACTGACCTTGGCTCCCATTTTTGAGATTACATGATGGTTGAGCTGACTTCTACGTTGGGTCTGCACCACGATGGCTCAACCTCGTACTACCCTTGGTCTAATGGTGAAGTTGAAGCTGTGAAAAAATTATTGGTTATGATGCTTCAGTGCACCATTGGGATGTACAAGTCAAATTGGCATCTCTGTTGGGTTGTGTTATATTCTTTCCACATAGCTAATAGGGGGTTTGAGGGGTACCCGTAACCCCACTTTATGGGATCCGGGGCAGCGCCCCGGAAAATTTTGGTTTTGGACCCTATGTTAGGTTGGGCGGACCCACCTATGGTTTTGTGCATGATTTTCGCACATGTTTTTTGGACGCGATGGTTTTCGTTCCATGGTAATGGATCAATGGTTTTTTTGGTCCATGGTATTGGACGTGATGGTTTTTTGGTCCATGGTATTGGATGCTTCGGCATGCATAAATA